>JAKUCV010002367.1:25347-137850 GCA_028386065.3 Turnera subulata
ACCAAAAGATTCAAATCCAATCAACCCTAGAAAGGAAAATAAAATAAAATAAGTGAATTGAAGTGAACTTATAGTTTATATTATATTATCTTTTTACCTTTTTTTTTGTTTTATACTTGAACAAAATGGGTAAAAACCCAAACTTGAAATATATATATTTGTATATGGAGTAACTAGAAGGGTAAAATCGTTACTTAATATTTTTGCGGATCCCCGCGGGGCGGGTACTATGATCCCCATCCCCATCCTCAAATTAGTTCGGGTTGAAAATCCTCCCCATCCCCATCCCCACGGGTCCATAATCGCCCCCATCCCCGTCCCCACAGCGGGGAATCCCCGCAGATCCCCGCGACAATGGAGATTTTTGCCATCCCTAGCTACATTCTAAATATGGACTTGTTGTTTTGTTGCTAAAAAGGTAAAAAACAAATTTCATAGGAGCTAATTCCGGATCAAGCGACTTTACCATGACAAGCAAATTTATCTACCGCGGAAAGATTTAGTGTTCGGCTCCTTAGTTAGCAAAATAAAGAAAAGACGAAATGTTCAATTGCAATATATAACGATATTAACACTCAATTTATATGCTCACAAACAAACACGAACCTGAAAAAAGAAAACCACAAGTCTCACCATAATAATATAATCAGAAATTAAAATGACAACATGTATCAAAGGTTAATCTATATCAAGTTGGTTTCATATCTCGAAACAACGCAGTCCAGAGTGAATTATCATCAAAATCACAAGCCGCTTCTCCTCCTCCATTCCTCCGTTCTCCAAAAGGCTTTGGGCTAGCGGGTCTCCCATTAAAAGAGGCAGTCAATCGTGGGCTCCTGCTATTATTTACCATATACCTCTGTGGCACCCTTCCATCTGGGATCCCAATCAGCATTGGGCTTCCATTACTAAACACAAACCTCTCATATATCTTCCCATCCAGTGGCCCAGACAGCTTCAAGTTGTTTCTGTTGATGGCAGTACCCATCAAATTCTCCTGCAGTCTTCCATCCAAAGGCCCAGATTTTACCTGCCTACTTTTCAATATTGGTGGGGGTGGTGGTGGTGGTAGCTCCAGCTTCAGCTCCTTCCCGCTCTTCCACTTCCTGCTCAGTGCTCCCTTCCATTGCAATCCTATTCCTCCTCCTCCTTCTGGGGTAGCCTTAGTTGAAGAATCTTGATGATGGGAAACCCACTTAGTAAAACATTTCTTGAGGCTTTTCTTGGTTTTGTTCATTGCCAAAATAAGCCTAGAGAGGCTATTTGGGCCAGCTCTAACTTCCTTCCTGGCCAACTTAAGTATCTCCAGCCTATGCTTGGCCACAGAAATGCCCATGCTTTGAAGGAATTCATGGTTGAAGTGAGCTAAATCCTCAGCTTGGAGCTCATTGCGGGCAAAAGCAAGGCCATATTCGTAGACAAGTGTAGAGTCAAGGTTGGTGTTTGCTAGCCATGAGAACCAGTCCATGGCTAGTTTACTTGGATGTGGTACATATGATACCATATGTAATGTGGTAGTAGTAGTGGCAAGATTTTGAACAAGATAATATGCTCTTTACATGTGATGTAGTAGTAGTAGTAGTGGTATGTGGTCCTTGATATATATGTCCTTTACATAGTAATGAACAAGACAAATAAATCGTTCGGCTCTTTATGAATTTTTAGATGGGTCATTGATGATATGATAGGGATACAACTGCAAGTAGGGAAATTGAGCCTGCCTTTTGTGGGTTTACTGCCCCTAATTGCGTTCCAAAAGGGTTGGTATTTCAAGAGTTAATTAAGACCAACTAATACTCCTGCACTACTAGGGGTTGGGTGCCAAAATTGATCAATCTTGAATGTGGCTCTTTAGTGCCTAACTAATTTGTGGAAGAAGGTTGGTACGGGCACATGGTAACAAGGAGGGGTAATGGGAAATTGTTTAAATGTTCCATTTACATTCATAATTGGCAGATTGCAATTGCCAGAGGGGGATACCCACTGCAGTCATTATTGTTATATATGCCACTGGGGCTCTTTGGGTTAGGTTAAGCCAAAATCTAATATTAACATGCGTAATCAATTTCAATAACCCATCACATTCAATTGACCATGAACCATAACAGTGGAAATAAAAACATATAATTTAATTATTTAAATGAAAACAGAATCGGTGCCTCATACTCATATCAACCTCATAACATGGTAAAAGAAAAATATATATCAAGGTAGGTAATATCACATAGTTTTATCATTATCCTTATATTCAAAAGCTAACCTACTTAATTGATAACTAGTGCTAATAATTTAATTTCTTCATAGGCAAATCTATTTCGGTAACTATTCTCATCATAGTTTGTTTTCAAAATTTGAAAGAACATTTATCTATTGAGATAAGCATGGTGATAGTATCTATAAAACCAATTCCACCAACACAATACATTTTGCAAATCAGAAAAAGGCTCACACAGAAGTTTTAATTTGGTGATAGGCAAGATGAGAACGCAACTAATTTTGGTGTGCAGCTTGGCATTTTTGCTTACTAGTGGTTTGGCAAATGCTAATTCATTTCCTCGAATGCCAGTCTCTGTACGTCCACAGGCAAATGAGGGTTGCCAATGTCCAGCACCAATCCCATGCCAGTGCAATTGTCCTCCACAAGTTTCTTGCCAAGATAAAATAAGCTACATGAGGGGCTGCTTTGCAGATTTGGAGCGAATCAGTCTATGTTATAGCCAGATTTTGCCTGCTTTGTTTGGATTAACTCCTGGGTTTGATAGGGATTGTTGCTTTTTGCTTACCAAATTGCAAAACGAGTGTAACACAAATGTGGGCCTTCTCTTCCCACAAAGTCTTGGGGGACTTCTTCAAACCTGTAACTAGTGAATGTCATGTTCATGGACTTCACTAGGCAATAAGTTTACTTTCTTTTTCCTTATTGTTATAGTTTCCTTAGTTCCTAGCTACTTTGTGATTTTGTTGTGTTTTGGAGGTTTAGCTTTGGTTATGTAGCCCGATTCAATAAAATGAATGCAATACCCTCATTGCTTTTAATTTTCATGATTTAATTTGGTTACTTTAGCATATATTTGTGCAAATTTTAGTTGCGTTTTGTATCTCATATTAGAGTGCAACAATATATCATGTAAAAAAAACTCAACTTCTGCCCTCAAACAGACTTAAAATGCTTTGCTGTTACGAGAATGAAACAAGCTGGTGGGACTATAAAACTGTGATCCCCTTCTGCCAAACATGAAATTAATAGAAGAAATAGAACTATATCTTAGTCTTGAGCTTAATTTGACTCATACTGAACTAGCCTTGAGCTTGATTAACACAACAGATATTCTTCAGAGGAGAATTAGTATCCAGTTTTTTTTTTTTTTTTTTTTTTTTGCTTGCGGCAAATTCTGACAGCTCCTCTCACTTTGTTCTCCAGCAGAAGGTCTTCCTGTTCCTTCTCTGCATAAAGGATTAAAAAGAAAGAAAAGAAATGCGTGCCCTTTTAATTTTCAGTTGGTTTTTTTCTTTATTGTTTCTTCCGGAAGGATATATATCTCGTAAATAGCATAAGTACTTTTACATCGTTGAGTCCAATATACAAAAGATTGGCCATATCTGCCATTGATCCAGTAAGTGTTGAATATCCTCTGGGAAAGCAGGGGAATTAATCCTGCCAATAGCATTAACAGGGTTAGGAGCACAGCCAAAAAGTTTTGAACTTGGAACAGTTAGACAAATGGAAAGCATGTATATATCTTGCTAAACACAAGTTGTATAAAAGAAATTTCAACAAAAAAAGTTGCATAAAAATGAGGAAGGATGGATTTAAGTTCTGGGTTAACTATATAAAAACCTGTTACTGGATGGCCTTTCAATTCATTAATTCTCAATAAAAAAGGATTAAAAAAGGAAAAAAAGAGAAAGCAACATAATAAGTGTGGTTGTATTACTTGTTGCTACGAGTTTCTTAACTTTTTATATAGTAACCAGACAAATATATCGTTTACTCAAAAAAAAAAAAAAACCTATGTATATGCATATATATTATTTTTTTTTTATTTTTGAAAACAAAGATGCTAATCGTGTTTGATTAAGAAAATATATTAATTAAGATGCATAGTAAGTTGATACAGCAAACTCGGTTATGGAATATGGATCATTACCAATGTGCAAACCAGCCTTAAAACTGTTAACAAGGATTTCATTGAATTTCGAAATTCAAGTCGATATCTATCCACATCCCATTATCAAGTAGTTCAAGTTCAAAAACAAGTTTGTTGATATACAGTTCCTGAGTAGCTATAAAACCCATTCACATGGTAGTTCTGCACATTATCACACAGTCAGTCACACAACAGATACAAAATGAAGGCTTCATTGATGCTGCTAACTTTGGTAGGTATATCATTATTAGCTACTAATGTTTTAGCAGATGGACAGTGTGCATGTGCGTCTAATTGTCCTCCAAGATGCCAGGAAATAGAAGAGTGGAAAAACTGGGGCTATGGAACAACCTGCTTTTGCTACTGCAGATGCCCCCCCAACCAGCCATCACAGCCAAAACCTCCAGTAGTCCCTGCAAAACCACCACCAACCCCACTTCCCCCAGTCACCAGGCCACCACCAAAAAACCCACCTCCCCCAACACAAGCACCACCAACCCCACTCCCTCCAGTCACCAGACCATCACCAAAAAGCCCACCTCCCCCAGCACAAGCACCACCCGTGCCGGTACTGGTGCCCGCACCTGTCCCTAAACAACCACCAAGTTCTCCTCCTCCTGAGACGTGCCAGTGCCCGGTTCAAGCCCCCTGCGAGTGCCAGTGCCAATCACCACCAAATTGCCAGGCGGAATTAGTAGGACTGAGCAATTGTTACGCTGCTTTGAGCAAAATATACATTTGTTACGTTCAGATTATGCCGGCAGTATTTGGATATGGGAGTGGTGGGTTCAACGATGCATGTTGCAGCTTGCTCAGAGCATTCCCGGCCTGCGGTGCAGATCTTAATATGCTCATTCCACTTAGCCTTTCAGGATATGCTAATGCTTGTCTTCGTTGATTAATTAGTTATCTAGACGTATAGCAGTATTGCTTTTGTTGTTTTCTAGCCAGTGTTGATCAGTTTAATTCATAACATTGTTGAGTTAATAAAAGCAACCCGCTCGTTGCATTTTTTTTTTTGTTTATGTCATCATTTCCATGCAATAATAATTCTGTGTCATTTCACCTCTCAGCTCTGTTAGCCACCAGCTACCTAATGCTTTGTTCATCTTTCTAAGGAATGCAAAAATGTAAAGTTGTGAATTTAGGGATAATCATGTAGTTGTAAACACTAACAATTTAAACACATTGAAGGACTTATCCTTACAGTAATTAAGGATTACATTGGTGCAGAAATTGAGAAGGGAAATTACCCTTCTCAAGCTAATGAAACTGATCAACTCATATTATCCTCCCATTTTTTCTGATCACTTCGTTCCTTAGTTACCTATCCGAAGTCACATTGGAAGACACACTCTTCACTTCAGAAGGGGGGGAAAAAAAAAAAAGGAAACCCCACCCTATTCACCTATTTAGTGTACTGTTCTAATGAATATTGTTTAAAGCTCTCAATTAGATTCTCTCCATTTGAGATGATCTCTTCAATAATAGATTAAATAGGAAACGTTAATCGGAAACTGCATTGGGTCCATATCAACAATTGTTTTTCCTTAGTGACCGATTTAAACTTTAAAAATTTATAAATGGCACCAACTTTAAAAATTTATAAATGGCACCACTTTATTTTTAAAAAAACTTGTTAAAATCTTTCTCCAAGAAAATTTTCAATTGATTGCCCTCATCACGCCCTTCTATAGTAATCAAAACAATAATTAATTTTTCTGTAGCTTGTATTTTTAATGCCATCAATTCATTAGCTATAAAAGTAGAAATCAATTAAGGGTGCGCAGATTGCGGGTGCCAAGTTTTTTGTTTAAAAAAACGGATTTTAATTTGCCTAAGTTACTCCACAAATTAACTGAGAGCTGGTGTGGAGGTCCTTAATTAATCATGGAGAGAGTCCAATTAATAGGTTACTGCATGAGGAAGGATCACTCTGCTCATGTGAGACTTAATTGATGTTGCTTTTTTATAAATAGTTATATGCAATCGTCTTTCACCAAACAAAATAATAATCAGATATCCTGAATTATTGCTCAAAAAAAATTAGATATCCTGAATTATATATTTAATGCAAGCAAGCAGAAAACCGTTTCGGGAAAGTGGTTTTGACTTTTGATATCACATTATTACCGACAATTAAACATGAACTATCGTTAATTCTAAAAAAAAAAAAAACATGAACTATCGTTTTCTGAAAATAAAAACGTGAACTATGATTTAAACCTAAGTTTGGAAGAGTTTGATTTCATCAACGAAATTGACCATGAACTAGCTATAACATCAACTAAGTTAGAACTAATTACATGTAATTTAATTCTTTAACATCAACAAGTGCCTTCATTCTCAAAAAAAAAAAAAAAAAAACAAGTGCCTTATAACAACCTCATAATTAACAAGTCAAAAGAAAATGTATCTGATGAAGGCAATATCCCATTTAGTTCTTTATCATTATCCTTATATTCAAAAGCAAACATATTTGATAACTAGTGCTATCAGTTTTTTGGTGATCATAGTTTGTTTTTAAAATTTGAAATAACATTTATCTATTGAGATAAGCATGAGACAGTATCTATAAAACCCTCAACAAACACAACACTCCTTGCAAATCACTAACTCACATCCAGTATTAGTGATAGACGACGATATAGGGAAGATGAGGATGCAATTGATTCTCGTGTGTTGCTTTGCATTTCTGCTCACAAATAACTTGGCAAATGCTAAGCATTCACTTCCTGAACTGCGAAATTTCCATCTACACACAAATTTGAATAAAGCAGTAAGAGTTCTTAGTGATCCACAACAAGCCCCTGGCTGCCAGTGTCCAGCACCAATCCCATGCCAGTGCAATTGCCCTCCACAAGTCTCTTGCCAAGATAAAATAAGCTACATGAGGGGTTGCTTTGCAGATTTGGAGCGAATCAGTCTTTGTTATAGCCAGATTTTGCCTGCTTTGTTTGGATTAACTCCTGGGTTTGATAGGGATTGTTGCTTTTTGCTCACCAAATTGCAAAACGAGTGTAACACAAATGTCGCTCTTCTCTTCCCACAAAGTCTTGGGGGACTCCTGCAAACTTGTAACTAGTGAATATCATGTTCATGGATTTCACTAGGCAATAAGTTGTTTCTTTTTTCCTGCATTTACCATTATATTTTGCTTAGTTCCTAGCTATTTTATGATTTTGTTGTGCTTTGATTGGAGTTTTAGCTTTGGTTATGTATTCTGATTCAATAAAATGAAAGCAACATTCTCATTGCTTTTTCCTTAAATTAGTTTGCATGCTTATTATGTATGCTTCAAGTAGGAGAATTGCTTTTTGCTCCCATTTTATGTTGCAAAAGAGCAAAAGGAGATTTATTGTATTACATAGGCTACAAAATCCTTCTCCCCTTCCAAAAAAAAAAAAATTAAAAATTTATACTTTCAATCCTCAATTTGGTATTATTTTAAATCTACCTTTTATTTTTTATTCAATTTTTTTTTTTTTATGTACATGGGTATTGCTATTGTGATTTTAATGCTTAATAATGCTTATTACTGCAATGAGTGTTACGTTGGTCCCATATCAAGTCCATCTTCTTGTAGAGGATTGTTATCCAAGAAGTAGCAAGGGATAATGAAGAATTGGAGGAGATAACTAACAGGAATGCATCATGTCGAAAGGCCAACTTGATCCAAAATAGTACTTCAAGTCTGTCTTATTCAGATGAATATGGGAGCAAGGTCTTAAGAAGCCACCGAGTCCAAATGCCTCAATGGGCCAGTGGCCCGGCTTGTCTATTGGAGTTTTCTCTCCATAAATCGCATGTGCAAAAACTTTCAAGCCCAAACGCTACCCTTCTTCTTTGACATTTTGAATTGAAATTGGTCCAATCCATTAGAGGATTGTTATCTTGGTATTGACGTATTTGTGAGTTTTTCTATTATTTATTATTATTTTCTAAATTTTCCAGTAGAGTAAAATTCCTCCTTATTGAACGCCGAGAGTGTTGATCAAAAAAAAAAAAAAAAACGCCGAGAGTTTTGCACTAAACGAGCCGTCGTTCCTTTCTGTTTCTTTAAGTCCAGATGCAAAGACCACAACAAAACATAGCAAGAGCTAGTTAAAAAGTTTAGTTGCACCAAAGGCAAAGTTGGAGCATCCTGCATGTCTCCCAGCGGCGGCTGATGATGATATGATAAACTTGACTTGCTTTCTACTTCTAAAAACTCCATCCTAACACCATAGTTATATTTGACATCTAAGTATTAACACCACGGATATATACTTGGGCACAGTTACTAGCTTCTTTGGCACAGTACCTAGCTTTCCTTTTTTTCCTTTCTCACAGTGAAGATGAGCTTGCTGAATCCAGTAAAGCTAAGTACTGATTGATGGCTTCCCCTTCTTTTGTTACTTCGATGTCGTAGTCCGACAAGCCATCTGCTCTTAACAATTCTTCCGCAATCTCATCCTCCATCTCCACATCCCGCTCTTCCGTTGCACTATTGGATGGACCTCCAGCATCATCATCGCTCAAAACATCTGAACTTAAACTCTCCAGGAGATCGTCAGCAGGTGCTAGATCAGTAGTACTTGTGTCACCATTATCTCCAGCAGCGGGAGGAACAGTTGGACTGTTGCTAGCACCGACGGTGGGATTTGTTCCTGGTTGTGTGAGCAATTGCATTACGTGCTCCAAGGAGGTGCCAGATCGGAGAGCTTCAACCACTGCAGATGGCAGACAAGACATGTTGTTGGTAACCAGCCAGCTGAGCCAATTGTATATAGAGTAGAATACATCCTAAACTCAGACACATAGGCTACTAGATTTTTTACCTCTTGATTTGTCAAAGCCCCTAGCTACAAGCCTTTCAATTACACGATCTATTGCAAGTTTCTGTCTTTTCCTTTTTCTTGACTCAATGTCACGCTACAAGCCAAATGAAGTTGAAAGGTTAAGATAGAAGGTTAAGAAAAAAATTGAACACAAAAATTTTCAAAAGACACTTAAAAGAGTAAAGAGTAACCTGGATGGTGGTATTAGCTTCTGTATTTGTCAAGTCGTCCAATGCTTTCTGGGTGTCATTTTCATTTCTTCGAAGAGCTTCAGCAGCAAGTTCCTTCTCAAATCTGCCAATTTTGTGAAATTGTTAGTTGCATTGAAATTGTTAGTTGCATTGAACAAATAATGGTGCCAACGCTATGGCACAAGATGGAACAGGTACAGTATCCATCAGATGGGAAACATATAAATTTTCACTAACAAAAGGAATACTCCAAATTAAAGATTCTGATTTAACCTTCCTGTCTGTCAAAGCATCAGAGAAATACGCAACACCAAATTGCTAGCTCCCTATTTCAAAGTTGGTTGCACAGAATGTGCAGAAAATTTTGATATAAAAATGTAAGGCTACCTTTAGCATAACTTATGAAAAGAAAAGCTCAGGTAAAGCATAACTTATCTTTAGCATTGAATGTAAAATTAATTAAGTTTAAAAAAATGGATTGAAATTCTGCTTACCCGATTGAGACCAACTCTTTCAATCTCTGGAGGTCCACAGCCTTTTTCAATGGTGTTACTCCATAGAGTTTTTGTTCCCTAGGAATTTGTGAATCAGGAGTATCTGTAATTAGCTAAAGATAGTTACATACAAAAGAGAAGTTAATTCTAGAAAACTCACATAATTTCACTTTGACGGCGTAGGTCATCCTGGCGTTTCTGTTCCTTCTTTGTTCTTTCCTCAACAAGGAGATCAACTGCACTCTCAACGTCCTGATTGCTCATCCTCAATGCTCTTTGTGCATCTTTTTCTTTAAATCCCATACTCATAACAATTGATAATGCTTCATCCGGCACTTGTAGCTGGATTCACAAGCAAAGGCATTGGGGAAAGAGAAAAGTAAGAATGCCTTTGTACTTGCACCAAAGATTTGAAACAAAGAAAAAGGAATTGGCAACATGAAAAATCATCACTAAATTAATAGAAAAAAATGAAGAGTACTGACAACCAGCATGGGCAACACACCTGCTGTTATTATCAAACAATCTGAAACAGCCAAAGATTTGATTATATTATTCACAAATAGCTTGTGTGCAGAACTCATCACTCTGATTTTCTGAGCATTAATGTTTGCAACACTAAAGTTTCTAGGCATGCACCTTAAAACTATCATCTTCAGATTACACAGTTTGGATTAGCAATAGACAAAAAACATACATAAATATTTTGATTCCAGTTTTTGGCAAAAGAGTATGAGAACATAAATCTGTGGGCAAAGTAACATATACAATCAAATTCACATGGTTAACTATCTCAAAATAGAAAACATGGAGCTGTCAGAATGATGATACTTCATATTTTTCATAACCTGACTTCACTTTGTTTTTTTTTTTTTGAAAATCAAATCAACCTGACTTCATGTTGATGTAAGCAGAGACTAAAATAACATGTCGAACCTGGAAGAATTTTGCTTGTGCAGAGGCCAAGTACTTCCTGCATTTATCATACTGACCACTGTGATATGCCACCACTCCTTCCAACAATTCCAACCTTAAATATCTACAAAGATATGAAAGAAAGGGAATTAGTTTCGACACGACAACCAAGGTTAGTTTGACAACAACCATAGATATAGTGGTAGAAGGTGAATCCTCACAGAGCAAGCTCCGAAGAACGGCCTGCTTGAAGGAGTCTGAAACGAGAAGAGTCCTTGCCATGAGACCGTTCAAGTCCCTCTCTTGCCTTTTCAAGACGTAGTCCAGCCATTGAGAGCCAAGCTATGTCTTGAAGCATGAAATAACACCAGACCATGTCTATTTGCAGTATCGGAATATTGTCAACAAACTGCAAATAATCAATAGCCAAAAGAGAAGTTAAGTAATTATCAGTCACCAACTTTGGAAGTGAAGACATAAAGAAAGACTTAACAAGTCCATTAAGCATCTTAGAAAAATGCAAAAGAAATGACTAACGCACCTCAATGGAAGTGGGATTGCAAAGCGAGAAAGCCTCCTGCAAAACAAATGTAAGCATATTATTCCTATGCCTTTGTTCAAATTAATCATAGTAAAGTCAAACACCTGACCACGAACAATGTTCAATAAGAAAGTAAGAGGCACGAGGAAGTTTTGAAACAAGGATAACAGCTAACACAATCAAATTCTAGATATCCGGATAGATCACTTCTCGAATCTACTTGTGTTAATGGCTTAAGATTGACCGACTACTAAATAACTGCAGGAGTAACTCACCTCTCCCATAGTGAGAACTTCCAATGCATCTTTGAAGTTCTGCTCCCTCAGTAACCGCTTTCCATTTGCGTGAAGCATCAACCCCATCATTATAGCTCTGCCAAATCATGAGTAAGTATACTTCCACTAAGGAATGAGAATGAACCTAGAAAATTGAAAAACACAGTCAATAAAAGTGTCATACTGTTGATCAGTCTCAGAAAAGAGCAGCTTCTGCCCATTTTGATCTTCAAGTTCGATGTTGAAATCTTCAATTGGCAATGAACCATCAGTGTGCCTCTTGGAGAGTGAAGTGACCGCCGCCCTGCAAGTTAACATAGAAAACCAGAACGTTAACATGACAAAGGATGTGTCATGCATCGAAATTACAATAAAGAAGCAAGTGGGAAACTAGCATTGAGGCACGAGCTAGGTCACCTACGCATCATAAACACAGAACAGTAGAAAAAGGTACAAACTTTACTAACAACTGCAGATGATATCAACACCCCACAATCCCCCAATACGATACTAGTAACTGAAAAAGACACCTTTGCAAAAGCAAAACAACTAGAAAGACGCAAATTTACGCAGCCATCTCCTATCAATTCGTCCTCCGGTTATCATAACCAGCAATCCCAATTACCCCCCACAAAAAACAAACAAATTAGAAAAGTGGGTGAGCAGCAACAAGTGAAAACTGCTAAGAACAACAGCCTCGGCAAACCTATTCAGTTAAAATCACTCTAATCAAACACCAACATCAAATAACAGCCGAAACGCTAAAACATGATCACAACAACAAAACCCACATGAAAAGATACCACCTTTGAGCCCCCAAAAGAACGAAACGCATCAAACCAATCAAAACCACAAAGACATAAACGAGAAGAAAGAAAAAAAAAAGAAGAAATTGAAAGACTGACTTGACACGAGCGAGCCTGCGAGTGCGCTCGTCGTCAGCCATCAACTCCTCCTTCAAGGCACGGCCTTCATCGAGGTTGAGGCGGGTGGCGAGGACCTTGGAGTTGTTCTTGAGACCCAATTGGGAGAGCTTATCGGTGCCTTCGCCGTCTTTGAGTACTCTGCCGGCGCATATCAATTTGACCGACTCCGGGGCCAAGTTTGATCGCTTGGCAATCTCTTCCCTCAACATGGGCACCGTCCAATCCTCAAGCTCTACCTCCACTACCCCAACCCATGCCCCTGCCACCTTCAGTTTCGCCACTGAACTAGCCATAGCTCTTTGATACTACTCTGCTTTCTTTTGTGTTTGTTTTCTTTGGGGAGTTGTTGGCCGAGACAGACTGGTTAATTTTGTGAGTATAAATAGTGGGTGTGTACTAGTTTGGTACTACTAATATATATAGGGATTGGCAAACTTCGTTGACAAGGAAAATACTAATAACTTTCTCCAACCAATGACAGTTTAGTCTTTGTCCTTTTCTAAAAGAAAAAAAAAATCAAATATATACTTATACTCCAAGAAAATCCTACCATCCATCGAAAAAAAGTCAATAATAATATGGTTCGGATCCTTCAAAACAATTTCCGGGTCGATTTGATGCGAATGTTATTAATTGACATCTTAATTGGTTGTTCATGTATGTCCAAAAAGTAATTGGAAAATAATTACTACCATGAAACGATCTGGTAATTTGATTGATGAGGATCAAGATACAACATTTGATGTTAAAATTTGTAAAAGAAAAAACCGGATTTGAACCTTTTTTTTTACCATTTATTTCTCTTTTTCTAGTTGTTTGGATTTGATTGGTGTAATGGGGAGATCAATTTGTGTGGTGGATTTTGTTTTAAACTTGTTATCTTGGTTGGATTTGAGTCGGATTACAAGGTAACCAACCATTAACCATAGTGCGCTTTTTTTTTTGACCGTCCTATAACACACATAATAGGGGATATTGATGTTTACCTTTTTTGACACAAAATTGGCATAGCAGCGTACGTTACAGGAGTTGAAAGAATACAAGGACAGGAAAATTTTAAATATTTATATTTGCTAGCCTTTCTTGTTAAATATACATCCTTAAATCATATTAATATTTATTTTTTTACATTATTATAAAAGGATAAGAATGTTAAGAGGATACGGCACATTGTTATTGTTTTCTTTTCATTTGCAGGAATGAATTAAGAATAAGTTGTACCTCATAAAATAAGCTGTAGAATATACCAACAGTTAACTATGTCCATCATCTTCATACATGTTATTGTTATAGTATATTCTATTGTCGCTAAAATTCAATTAAATGTCAAACCTTTTGCAAATGTAATAAAATCTTTCACATGAAATGTGGTGACAGTGACATTTTTTTTTTTGTTGTTCTTCAAATTTGTATTTGTTGTCAGATAAAGTAAAACTGTTTCAAATTATGGAATTTGTATTAAATAATAGTAATTTCATCATCATTTAGTTTGATAGCATTTTCGTTAATGCGTCGAAGAAGGAAAAAAAAACTGATTTGCTTCGTCATCACTGGACAGACAAGTCAAACAGCGAAAAGACAGAAACAGAACCATGCACACTGCCACGTCAACATCCACCGGGCCAGACACGACTTGAACACTTCCAAAGAAGAAACTGAACTAAAACTAAAACTGAACTAACTAACGCTAATGTTCATCATGTTCTGTTGGTGATTTGTAACTGCAATTTATGGCCGTTAACATTTAACAGTACTACTACTAGGCTACTACTATTATACCCTCCTCCTCCTCCTGCTGCTACTACTCCACCCATGGCCACCACCACCGGCGACGCTGGACCCTCCCAACCACCACCCATCACAACCACCACCACAACAGCAACCACATCCAACCCAAAACGGAAAAGGACAAGAAAGACCAAAATCACTCCCCAGACCCACCTCATTTCCCTCCTCTCCTCCGCCGCCTCCGCCGCCCACTCCTTCCTCCTCCACAACGACCTCCGCCTCCTCCCCTCCCAATCCCTCTCCATCGAAAACCTCCTCTCTTCCCTCCCCTTCCCCTCTCCTCCTCCGCATCCCACGTCTTTCCTCCACCGCCTCGCCTCCTCCTCCTCCTCCGCCAGCGTGGACCCCAGATGGGTCCGCTTCTTCCGCATGTCCAAGCCGAACTTCTACTACCTCCTCTCCGTCCTCTCCCCGTCACTTCTCCCCTCCCTCCCGCAATCCATCCCTCCCGACGCCGCCCTGGCCGCCACCCTCTTCCGTCTCGCCCACGCAGCTTCCTACCCGTCCATTGCCGCCCGGTTCTCTCTCGACTCCCCTGAGGCAGCTTGCCTCGCCTTCTACACTGTTTGCAAAGCCGTCGCGGAGAGAATAGGTGGGTTGGTGGAATTTAGAAGAGACGTGGAGCGAATTGTTGCAGGGTTTGCTGGGATTTCGCTCCCCAATTGTTGTGGTGCTTTGGGGCTTGAGCGATTTGGGATTGATAGTGAGGTTTTAGGGGCAAAAAGGTCCTTGTTTGTGCAAGCTTTGGTGGATTCTGAAGGCAAATTCTTGGACATTTCTGCTGGTTGGCCTAGTAGTATGAAGCCCTATTCTGTTTTGACTCAAACTAGGTTCTTTTCTGGTGTTGAAGAGTCAAAAGATTTGTTAAACGGGCCTTGTTTCGATCTAGGCGATGATGGTGGTGTTGGTGGTGGTTCCATCCCCCAGTATGTGATGGGGGATCCTTGTTTGCCATTGTTGCCTTGGCTGTTAACTCCTTATAAAGAAGGGGATAGTAATGTTGGTTCTGCCGAGAGGCAGTTCAATACTGCGCATAGGAGGGCTATGGCGCTGGTTAAGACTGCCTTTAGGAATGTTAAAGCCCGGTGGCGGCTTTTGGCGAGGAGATGGAAGGCGGATTGCGTTGAGTTCTTCCCATTTGTGATTGTGATGGGCTGTTTGCTTCATAACTTCTTGATCAAGTGCAATGAGCCTTTGCCGGAGGAAGTTATTGGATGCTTTCAAGAAGAGGAGGAGGGACTGCCTTTTTATGAAGGGGAGACAGATGAGAGCAAAGGAAAGACGAGGGAGTTGCTTGCTAAATATTTGAGTCGGGTAAGCGAGAGAAAATGAGTAATGTGGTTAATTTTTTCCCTCTTGTTGGCATTGCACTTATGCCTGAAATCAATGAATGGGAGGCACATTGTTAGAAGAAGTAGGAATTCTGGTTTTTCTATGTTGTTAATAGTGGTCTGAGCTGCATTTCATATATCTCCATATATGATTCTGCACGTCTTATGCTCAATCCAATTGAATTTAGCTTGTTATCGGATGTGTCACCAATTGTACTCAACTTGTGAACTAATTGTAACAGGGAATAAAGGAGTGACTTACTTTGTCTAAAGATGCATCTATGCCATTTTAGGACGCAAGGATATGAACTATATTTAAGAGCTACAATAGCCTGCAGTAAGTTGAGGATAGAATGCTTATGTCTATGGGTGACTTCAAAATCTCTCTCATTCAGTTTAGCTACCTTTTATCACTAGGAGTGCTGTGTGTGTCTTTGGAGAATGTTTAAGAATTGTTCGAACAGGTTGCCTTCATCCAAATACCCATCATGTCATTTACTTTACACCTGACCTACAAAACTCCTCTTGACAAGCCTTGTTCATCATGGATTGCATAGTTTATAGCCAACTAAAACTTGTCAATTACATTGGTCCTTTGAATAGAGATGCCATGCCATGCATTGATCGGATCCTTTGGGATGCCAAAGTTGTTGAATTTAGCATGATATTACATATATCTTCATTTCCATCTTGGTCGTTATGATTATTATTGTTTTCATTATTACTAATGTTGGCTGGCCTATATTAGCCTTGGGCCGATCTTGGGATAAACCCAAGTTAAGGGAAGAAAGTGAAAGTAGATTGCCCGAAGGAATGACTTTCCATTGTGGATTGTGTTCTGGGTGGTTTTGCTGGAGGAATGACTTTCCATAGGCTGTTGATGGTTTTCATTGGATTATAGACGAAAATCATTGTCACTTCAGCACGCAGAGCATATATGTATTGTTACAACACCAAATTCAGGACTGGAACTGAAAGTATGCTAGCTGACTTATGTGCTGTTGCTATTTCAGAGAAATATAATGAAAAAGACCTAACTGCCTAAGTGCAAGAAGCTGAACTGTGTACTGTGTTACTCCTAGGCTCCTAGCGCACACTTCAGGTGCAGGATCAAAAAGCCAAAATAAATAGATGTGGTCTTTTTCAGGTCGCTAGATTATTAAATCAACTTTCCTGGTGATCGTGCATAGCTACTACATATGTGTATATATGTACAGGCTTTGTATCAATACCTACAAAACAATTAAACGTGTTCTCAAAATTGCGGAAGAAACATGTTAGCAGCTTTCTGGATTTGCATTGTAGACTCCTTTCTGTAGTTGTTTGGCGTTGAGGAACCGAAAGAATGAGACCAGATTAGATCTTTGTCTTCTTAATGTTTTCCTGTCTTCATATCCACTAAATTAGTTAGCCTACACTTTCCTTGTGTTGCCAGAACAATTGCAGTTCTTTGTTTGGTGAATATAATGCATAGCATTCACCATACAAAATCGAACAATGCATGAAATGAACTATAAAATTATCACATTCTCTTTGACTGCGATTACTCTGATTGCATGCACTTTTTGATCTCTCAGTATGTTGGGAAAGGATACCAATATCATCTAGATATTGACTTAATTACATACTAACAGCGGTTATTTTCTGCTGGATGGTGGAAGCAGATTGTGATATACTTGTTTGGCAATTTTTTTTTTGGTCCACTTGTTTGGCAAATCATCTACATTACTTGGATGTGCATTCGTCTTTGTAACTCAGAATATGCAAGTAAAAGATTTCGCCATTTGCAGCTCGTCACCGGGAAGAATTAGCCTAAAATCTTGACTTGAAGAAAAATGAAAATGACTTTATTGTTCCTGCTGGACTAGTTGATTAACTGTTGTGAACTATGATATAAATCTGAGAGGTGATTTCTTGAAGAATAGTGAAACAAAGCTTGGTCTTGAAACTACAATTTTGTTGATAGATGTGCCGGATTCTCATTTTTAAGTTGTCATACTGAAAACATTTAATCCATTCTTATACACATATAATAACGGAAAAATATACACAATTGCAATACCAAGTTCCTTACATTTACATTCAGAAGCAGACATGAGACAACTGCTTGGCCATCTCTAAGACCGTTAATGGTTTGTCATTGGTTTATTGATGTTACAAAATCAAAATGATGATCATCGGGGCTGCAGGGACTAGAAAAAGTATAGCTTCCTGCTGCATCATCTTCAGATATTTCCAGAAAGTATGAAAAGTTGACTTACCTGCTTCACTGCAGGTACCTGTACAATGAAACGGTTTACTTCTGCCCACCACTTTTAAGTGCAGAAGCAGAGGGCCAAAATCAATACCTATGCAATTGTTTCTATATCACTAATATAAGGAGTCAATATCATGAGTTGTTGTCCATCAACGGGGACGCTTTGCGTGGTTTTTGGTGCAGTTCATGCAGCATGAGATCAATCCTTCATGACTAACGTGCCCTGGTGTAAAGCTCTGGAATTCGCGTCGTTGCAGGACTCTGATGAACTCATCTGAGCTTAAATTACCGTCACGATCAGCATCAAAGACACTGAATACTACGTCAACAACATTATCCGAAATGGTGATGCCACATACCTGTTAAAAATGCAATGTCCCCGGTGCTTAATTACTGCATAAATTCAAGGGAAACTAGAAGACCAGAAGTGAGAAATGTTAGAAGCTTGCAGCATGTATATTCATACTTGTGATGCGGCTCTCTGGAAATCTCTTTTTGTCAAGGCCCCATTCACTTTTCCATAGCTGAAGATGGCCAGGGAGAAGGCCTGCAATTGTTTGCGGAGCTCAGCAAAATTCTTGAACTCTTGGAATGTAATCTGAACATCACGGAGCTTTGCTTCATTGCCGGGGTCATCTATCCGATCGAGCAGCTTGTTTATGTGGTTAATATCAGCAGATGCAACCAAAGACAAGGCAAAGTCTTTTCCTGATATTGTACCCCTTCCTTTGTAGTCATAATGCGAAAACTCTAACCTTAAAATCTGCAAAATTCCACACACAGCAGAAGGGTAATCAGATGATGGATGGATCTTTGCAGTATAATCTGAAGATGGTAGTGATTAACTTCACAGATCAAAAAATGGAGTGTACTTCATGGTGCAAGTCCCTTAAGAACTGGACAAATTTTTCATGTTCAAGAAAGTCGTTGCCATCTTTGCCAAAGAAGTACTCTAGCAGGCCATCGTTCTCCGGATGCTCCAATCCCGTGAACCCAAATCGCCTTCCCTCTTTTTGGCGTATCCATTTCCTTTGTTGAGCTCTCATTAAACTCATTACCATCTTGAATTCAGCCTTGTCAATCTTTCTGTTACATGATCAACTAATTATTTGACTAGAACAAGCATGCAATGGAAAATAACACGGAAGTAGTAGTGCCAATTTCTTGTCCAAATGGACTTGCTAGGAACCTAATTATCATGCAATTTAGATTATGTAAATGAACATCAACACATGCATTGATGTAAAGAAATGCATAAATGAGAAAAATGACTTAACTCACCCATTATTGTCAAGGTCAAACATTTTGAATGCCACGGAGAAGCTGGATTCTGGAATGCTGAGTATGGTAACGAAGAAAATGTACCTGATAGTGATAAAAAAAAAAAAAAAACCAATCCAAAGACTGATTCTGCAATTTCATGTAGGCATTGGATTGAAGGCTGATTAACAATATCAATGAGAAATTAATTAGACAAACTGGCCTGGTTCTTACTCCGGGAAAGATATGAGTCCATCACCGTCGGTATCAAAGAGCATGAAGAATTGAGAAGGGGCGACGTGTAGCTCGCCGGGGACACGTTCACCCCGCAAAAAGCCTTCTCTAACTCGATTGGATTCAGATGGAGGAAACACAGGAACAATGGCTCGCATTAAGTCTGCTGGTGTCATTAGAATTTCTCCAGCAGGGTTTTTAAGAGATGCAAAATACTCAAAAACCTGATCCACGCCAAATTTTTTATTATCAAAACTATAAAACTTATTGGCCAAAATCAAAGGTATAAATTTCAACATTAATGTCAAACAGTAGAAGATTGTACATGTTCTTTACTTATATTAGTGAAATTTCAGTGAGGTTACCTTTTCTTGAGGACTTTGCAGCCTCAGGCGCTTTTCATAATTGAAGAAAACTCTTCTCCTATATGAATCTGGATCAATAGCCATGCATAAATGGAGATCATATATATGTAACTGTTTTGCATAATCTATTAGTATAATTTATAATTAAATGAAGTGTAAAATGTGGTTTTCATACTATTCTATGCAGCCTTCATTTCTAGGCCACCCACTCGAGTAGTGCAATATCATAAAACCACTGAAATTACCAAAACCAAAAACATGTACCTCCAAAGAGGAATCCACGATTCGTTTTAGGGGTAAGGAGATCATCATTTGATACCCAAGGTGTTGAATCTACACCCTCAGCGAAAGATACGAACACACTCCTGATCTCTGGCGTAGAAGAAGAAGAATACCAATAGCTAAAGCCGAAGCTGGAACCAACAACTACAGAAGCGACTGTTTTAATATTAATCAACTTCTTCAACAACATTGTATCTCCAGTTTGTCACCATAAGCGCATAAGTGGATGTATATGCTTGTGTCTGGTTAAAGGGTAATAGTCTAATTAAGAAGGTATAATAAGATAGTTGCCGTTGGTTGACAAAAGAATAGAAGATTAAGGATGCTCATAACTTGCCAAAGAATTTCTTATTGGGGACTAATTTCTCTTTTGGGTATAATTAACACTCTTGAAAAGGATTGATGGATAGGCGTAAGTGATTCGAGTACTATTATTCTGTTGACCGGGAAAGATGGGGTTTGTTAAGGTTTCTGTTGGAAGATTGAACTTAACTCAGCAAATAACGGTTTTGTAATAGGTTAGTTAGGCCCTAATGTCTGATGTCTTGTGCCTCGTATCGTATCTACAAATTAGCAACCTATTTTCCTAGGTTGTAGGATACTAACATTTTATAGGGACGATGCATAAGAAGTACAAGATATTGTAAAAATGTAACGAGGGCGTTGCTTACATTTTATTGAAACGAGGGTATTACATAACTGAGGCAGACTAAAAACACCAAAACCATCAATGGAAAAGAATATTAAAAAAAACACACACAATCTGATAACTAATTAATCAACGAAGACAAGCATTAGCATATCCTGAAAGACTAAGGGGAATGAGCATATTAAGATCTGCACCGCAGGACGGGAATGCTCTGAGCAAGCTGCAACATGCATCGTTGAACCCACCACTTCCATATCCAAATAATGCCGGCATAATCTGGACGTAACATACGTAGATTTTGCTCAAAGCAGCGTAACAATTGCTCAATCCTACTAATTCCGCCTGGCAATTTGGTGGTGATGCGCACTGGCACTGGCAGGGGGCTTGAACTGGGCACTGGCACTCAGGAGGAGGAGAAGTTGGTGGTTGTTTAGGGACTGGTGCTGGCACCAGTACCGGCACGGGTGGTGCTTGTGCTGGGGGAGGTGGGTTTTTTGGTGGTGGCCTGGCTACTGGGGGAAGTGGGGTTGGTGGTGGCTTTGCAGGGACTACTGGAGGTTTTGGCTGTGATGGCTGTGGGGGCGGGCATCTGCAGTAGCAAACGCAGGTTCTTCCATAGCCCAAGTCTCTCCACTCTTCTATTTGCAGGCAACCTGGAGGACAACTAGACGAACATCCACACTGTCCATCTGCCAAAACATTAGTAGCTACTAATGATATACCCACCAAAGTTAGTAGCATCAATGAAGCTTTCATTTTGTAGCTATCCTGTAAAAAATGACAATAAACTACACTGAATTTTCTCTGAAGAAGAAAAAGAAAACTGCTCTGGTTATGGACATGCACAAGGAAGGAGTCAGTGGGTTTTATAGTCAGGGACTGTCAAATCTTTAACTTGTTACTACTTGATAATGAGATGACGATAAATATTGACTTGAATTACAAAAGTTAATCCTCTAGCATTTGAACTCACTTTTATGATTAAGTTAAAAATTTCTGGGCTTCACATTTGAATTTTCTGATTGGGTCGATGTACAAGAGATCAACGATCCTTATGTATCTTCTACTCCCATTGCTTTATCTGTTGTAAAATTTATATGAACACTTATAAATACAGTTAGGTTTATCAGGATAATACTTAATTAGGGTATGGAGTTGGAAATTTTTCTCAGAAAAACAAACATTGTTTAGGAAAATTATCTATGCCATAGTCAATATCAACATATTTAAAATGATTAATAGTATATTTTTAAAAACTAAATTTAAATATCAAAATTCCAATTTTTTAAACTTAATAATAAATATAAAACCATTTCTCATACTAATTACAGTATATATATCTATCAGATGTAGCAAGTCGCCCAATAAAAAATTTGGCAGGTACACGTATCTTTTAGTACTTGCATTCTTAATTATGCCACGATTTTGTCACTATATGCCAAAATTTAACGTAGTTGACCTGTTTTTCTCATATTTGTGCTTTATTTTCCCAATCACGACACTCCACAAACATACATATAGTATGATATAAGTAAATCATCATATGGATAAAGTCTTACATGAGTTCGTTAGGGCACAAGTAGTACCCTCTGAAAAGGAAGAGGAAGACATTAACCTACTACTGATAGGATTATTAGTACTCCATAATGGGTTGATTTTAAACTTGGAAAGAAGTTGGCCTATGTTAATTGAAAAGACAACGTAATACAAATCTTGCCTTCCACAAACAACCCGGAGACGCAACATCACATGGTCCTGATGGAAGCCATAGCCAGACCGTATGGAGAAAGAACGAGTTTGCACAGGAATTTGTAGAAGAGAAAGACAATGGAATGATGATCACAGATACCAAGTAGAGGAATAGAGGACGCCAATGGTTTTGATAGAGCTCCAGTCCAACTAAACTTCTGTAAGGAAGGAGACAGTCGCCAGTTTATACTTTTTGGGAACAGGACTTCAGAAAGAGAGAGAGAGAGCGAGAGAGAAAGAGATCCACTAGATTGCAGATACTAACTACAATATGGCACTTTTTTGTCATGTTCCAAGAATTTACACGTATGATCCGCCAATTTCACCAGTTTAATACGTTTGGAAGATACAATAAATCGTCAGTAAGCAATTTAGCATATGGTATAAGCTCTCTGTTGAAACCTGCAACTTTGGAAACCAAGGTGCCAAAATTGCAAAAGCCGCTAAGGATTACTGCAACTGGCTCACTTGAGCTCGACAAAATTGACATCCACGGGGGTCCTTATCCAGTGTTCTTACACGTCTGAATCATGGGTTGATTCCACATCCCCGACCATTATAATCTGTTTATTTTCAGTTGTATCCTTCTCTACACTTGGCTTGGAATTCTTTGCAAGAGCGTTACAATTAATGGTGTGCCACACCGGTCTCTCCTCTTGGAACATTCTGTGCAGATAAATTACAAGATGGCACTCATCAGACATGCAAATGCTTCGAGAAAAAATCGTAAGCAATTAGATAACTGGCCAAAATTGCTCAGTTTGGTTACTTTAGTTGCAATACTTTAGCACTTCTGATCAACTGTTGAGGGTGAGTGTGGAACTTACGGATGCTTGCAAAGCATTGGACCTTGCATTGTAAGTGCATACTTGCATGTCGATAGCTCTGTGATAGAAGTAATCATAGCTCGGGGTTCTGAGCATACAAATCTCACCTGCATATAAAAAAGGAGTAACGGTGAGAAGAAAAGGGGAGAGAAAAACCAACAGAAGTAAAATGTTGCTCCTCCAATCCATACCTCAGTTTCTCGAGGGTGATTTGTAAGGTCACACATGGTTCCATTTGTATACTGATGAGGATGGTACCTACATAGTCGACAAAACAATGAATAGTGTCGTTTCTTTGCCTTTTATTTCTCATATTAAATAGAGCCTACCTTTGAGAAGCATCTCTTGAGCGAGGATCTAGCAACATAGAAATATCAGAGAGATTCTGGTTGATTGATGCTGTGGCCTCTTCATCATAAACACCCAAGATAAATTCCTGAACAACCTGTAACAGGACAACAATTCATCTTATTACATGGATGTCTGAAGTTTGCACCAGATCAGGATTTTAATGACCCTTTAATATGTCCATCACTCAGCATGATCAAGTACTAAATTGCATGATTATCAAGAATACATAATACGGATGCTGCTCTTGCCATTTACATGATATATCACTGCCAAATCTGAATTAAACAAAAAATATGCAAAAAACAAGTAAAAGATGAAAGCTCGCTTGCTAAAGTAAGTACCTTATCGTCTTCTAGATGAAATTGCCGTATTCTCTTCTGATAGCAGAATTCATAAGACCACCAACCTTCTTGCTGCATGAAGAATGATGTACGATAAGATCGGTGTTCTGTGAAAAATTTTAAATTTTTGTCTTCAAATTTTCATGGTATGACAAAACAAAAGGTTTCACAGTATAAGAAAACAACTCAGTTTTTTCAACCCGCGAGTTTCAGCCCTTAAATATTTCCACTAGCTGAAATGCATGCGGCATTCGTGGCAATTTGGTACAAATATATGAAAATATAACAGTGTTAATGCAAGGTGTCCTTAAAAGAGACTGACTCTGATAAAGCATGAGCCTTTCAGTACATCAAGAAGCTCATCTGGCGTCTTCAATTTAATCCGTTTCTCAGTTTCCACAATCATGCTGCTTGTATTCAGCTGGGTAACAGGTTTCCCGCTCTTGGCTTTTTCCACCCTAGGGAGGAAACATAAAAATTTCTCTCCATCTTTATTGGGAATCACCATAGACTCCTGATCATCATCCTGAAAAATTGTTGGCTTCATGCATTAGATTAAAGCAAAATTCATTTGTCTGCCAACAAATAAGACCATTATATGCACCAAAGACAATGTAGAAAATCAAACATGTGTTATTCGCATCTTTATTGGGCATTACTATAGGCTCCTGATCATTACCCTGAAAAGTTGTTGACTTCATGCATTGGATAAAGCAAACTTCAACTTTCGGCAGAAAAATAAGGTTGCTATATGTACAAAAACCAAAGTACGAAATCAAACATGAGGTAGTTTCGCAGACTCAATGATCACCAGGGCTTAGTTGTTTCTAGAAAAAATGACCAACCTTGCTGGATTTGTAGAGGCTCTAGATGCTATGAAAATGGAAATTGAGTTTATTTGTAGGGGCCTTATATGTGTTATTATAATATATATAAAAAGAACAAACACCTCTTCACAGGAGAAAAGCATCTCTGAATGCAGTCATTTGGATACTTTTCAACTCTTCAAACTTTATCATACTAACAAATAGAAAAAGTTCAAGAAATGGTTATGACATAATCTTGAAAAGAATCCTCATGGCTGATATCTATGCCATTCTTTTTCAGGGAATAACCTGGAATCCCAGGTTCCCAGGATATCCATCTAATTTGTAAGGAACCTTAAAAAAACGATGGTGAGGATGGGGTCAAAGAAGCATGACTTGCTGATAGCCTTATGGGGTGATATGAAGCTAATATTTTTGAAACAGATATACATGATTGATGAAACAATTCAACGCACAGAAAAGAAAAAAAATGATAGCAAGTGAAGGTTAGTTACAGGATGGAAAGGGGAATCTTCTGAATGGAATTCAATCTTATACTTCGGTTCCCGCGAACTGCGACCAAACGAACCACCTGTTAGATATAGCAAGCGACTAACATGCATCAGTCTTTGAAGAACAAAGAAGAAGATAGAAAGCTCTCAAATAAACAAGGATATGAATTGTAGTATGACTGTAAAGACAAATCCCAAATAAATCTAAGTGGCTCGTCATGAATAATAACAGTAGAAATCACAATATCCTCCCGGTGAGCGAATAAGATCACCAAAACAAGCTGTAAACTTACAGCCTCCACTCCCCCACCATTAGAAATGACCAAATCATATAGAAGCCACTATCACCTATCTTCTTAAAATGATAGTGGACTACATTCTCTAACTCAGCACTTCCACCGAGCGTGCCAGACTGTTTAGCTAAGCATCTTACTTTTGGACTAATTCCCTTGCAACCTTTGCAACAATACTCTTGGCCCAAGTGGGATTTCTTCGGACATCACATCGTGGGATACATTAGAATCTGTAACTCGAACTCTAACCTAACTATCCATAACCTTCAAGCGCGCTTAAAAGTTATTCACACCAAAACAATAGAAACCCTCTTCTTGCATCAATTCAAGTACAAATCTACACATTTTCAATTAGAAGCATCAGCTGTTGCTGAAAAGCTTGCCTAAGCAACAACACACACCAATGCACCCAGTGGTCCTTGACCTCGAAAAAGCTAACACCCACCAATTACAAAATTGAGCTGTAAACTAATCAATCATAACAGACCAAGTTCTTCACAAAAGTTCCAAAATTGACATGTCCTCAACCAGAGAGAATCAAAAAGGGAAGAGAGGAAGAACCCAGGATGAAAGAGTAAAAATCTTAATGACCCATTAGTATTTGATTAAAACCCAGCTCAAAAGCATAGAAAAGACAACAACTTGGTACTTACCCAGATGAGGAGGGAATATCTGATCGGCTAAAACATGGTTGCCGAGACCGGCTGCAATGAGAAGAATTAACCATAACACTCTCATCTTCCCGGTTATTGTTTTGTTTTCCCTCTATTGTAATGACCTAAACCTCTTTTATAGGAATTAAAAGGAATTACTGTCAAAGAAAGGGGAAAAAAGAAAAACACACAACAAAAGGTTTTAGCTTCTTCTACTACCTGAGTTTCTGTGAGAATCGGAGGAGGGAGATGGCGAGAAGCAGTGCTTCAAGTCTCCACGTTGCTCCACCAATGAGGTTTTGCCACGTTAGTAGTAGTAAGACTGGATTGGACCAGTTGCTGTCTTGGGCCTTGACGGGCTAAGTAATGTAGTAACCTTTGAGTTAGTAGATCCAGCCCCAAAAAAACAGAGTTGAAAAAATTCCGTTGCCGGGACTTGAACCCGGGTCTCTCGGGTGAGAGCCGAGTATCCTAACCAACTAGACTACAACGGATGGTTGTTGATTAGTTTTGTCCAGTACTTACTATTTTGACTCTACTAGCTGCTTCTAGACCTTACCTTTATGTAGTTTCAGTAAGAAATCATTGATTGACTGATTGATAATAATCCAAGAGAAATGCTTAACATTCTCTGTAGGTGTTTGCCTTACTGATTCTGAGTGAAAATTACAAACTATAGCTTTTCTTAGAAATGCTAGAGAGGCAAGTGGTTGCAGCATATTATTATTTCTGCCACGCATTAAACACTTCAAATAAGAAGATTGATATTTGATAGAGTTGTATCTTGGACACGTATAACATTACTGACAACTTGGTCAAGCCGATACTATTTCATTGAAATTTAGATCCATATCCACCCTGGACATTTGAAATTGTAGTCATCAATTTTCTTGTTTATCTCGATGTAATTCACTAGTAAAGAATCGACGCTAGAAAATAAAGATACATAAGTCCTTCAAATACACTCCCAAGAGGTAGTAGTCATACTACTGGGTGTCTGTTAGGCTCTGGTGACCTTTCCTGGTGCAATCTCACTCCCGAGAGGACTCTTTTCTGTGGATGGTCGTCTCTTTTGTGTGATTTGTGTCAGTTGACTTGCATCCAACTTCTAATTCGGACTCTTTTTAAGCTCTGCCTTCTCGGATGCATAAATGTGATAGAAAATTGCAGGTTTAGGCTTCTTTGCTTTATGTGGAGGGTGACTTTCCATCAATCAAATCATAAAGTTCATCTCCTATGCCAAATCCAAGCATCCTAGCCATGTCTTTTGTTTTCAGTCTTGGCTTTGGAATATCATGCTCCTTCAACCAAGAGTACACAATGAATACTTTCTTCATCACAAATAACTCCAATGCCTCTGGGTTAAAAACAACACCCATCTTCATATTCATCTGCAAAGAAGAACAACCTTATATTATAAGTTTGGTGTCAACAAAATCATGCATATTCAGTCTTGCCTTAACAACCATATACCTGGTGAGGGACTAACATGGCTGCATAACGGGCAAGTTCTCCGGCTCGCCAGTCAAGCAACACAGGCAGCCATGGATAAGTAGCATCAAGTCGCACAAACCACGTTCTTATATCAGGAAATTCTGAAAATTCTCGAGGGTCATATGGGTCTTCTCTTGTGTAGTTAATGGTAAATCCAATCGTCCGCTCGAGAAACTCTTTTGGCTTAGCTAAATGAAGTTACCAACAAGATAAGGGTTATATGGTAAGCAAACTAGTATCAGAAAAAAGTTAATAAACTGATGCATACCTGAAGATGGTGAAGTAATCCCTGTAACGCTCTGGAAAGGAGATAAGTCTAGTCTTTGAATAATATCATTGTTGATAACAACCTCGAATCGGCCTTCCGTTGGGGGCAATGGAGGAGGTGCTTTAGTTGAATCTGTCAATCAATGAACACAAGAGTTGAACAAAATCACCACTTCTCATCCTGGGTTATATTGACACCTTAAAAGAAGTACAAAATGTGAAATATAGTATCTTCACTCTTCAAGCTAGCGAGTTGATTGCACCTGTCTCAGTTCTTGAATGCGCAATTTAGATAAGAGGATATGGCCAAAAAAAATATTGAACNGGAAATTGCACATAGAAAAACATAAAGAGTAGTGTTGCAAGTCACTTGGTTTTACCATCTTCATCGTCGAATATTGGAAAGTCATCAAAATTCCCCGATGGGTTGAATGCAACAGAGGCTGCAACCTCTCGTTGGGGTTTGGTAAATAGAGAAACAGGCAAAGTAGCCAATGAATCCGAGATGGGTCTGCAAGAAACCCATGGAGAAGTAAAGTGCACGGCGCGTTTTAGTGGAGGGGATTGTGGAAACAAAGATTTGGTAGTGGCAGCCATGGAAGGTACAGCTGCTGCGGATATATTACTTGTTATCTGGTCAGATTATTACCAGGAGTATTCCTTTTGTCCTATTTTTGGTTATCTTTTTATAAGTAAGCTCCATTTTAGCCTTGTGTTTTAAAGCCTCTCCTATCCGCTCAGGTCGGGGATGAAGCTTATCCTGTGTTTAATACAGGGAGTGGAACTTTTGGAAAAATGATGGAAAAAAATTCCGTTGCCGGGACTTGAACCCGGGTCTCTCGGGTGAGAGCCGAGTATCCTAACCAACTAGACTACAACGGATGCTTGTCAAAACCTAATCATAATTGAATTTATACCAAAAGTAAAGAAACCCTTTCCTTTCCTTACCTTTCTTTTTTTTCATTTGCCGACCATCTCATAAGGGTTTGTCAACTGTTCGGAATTAACTCAATCATAATTTAAATTTACTTAAATTTTATGTTGTTCGAGCTTAATAGTACTCGACTAGTTACCAACAAGGTGTTGGCTTAGTGGTCCAACATGCTGCGACCCTTTAACTCACACGTTCCGGGTTCGATCCAGAGAAATGTGGAGGTATGGAAAATACACCTGTTGGGAGTGGTTAAATATGTTGGACCCCGCAGGTGGTCTTAGGCTAAATGCACCGGAAGCGAGATTAGGTGTCGGGCCACGGATGAGAATAGTCTGGCTTGTCGAACTGGGACACTCATTAGAATCAAAAAATAGTACTCGACTAGTTAGACTCATAAGTTTATTTATCGAGTCGATATAAACATAAAATCATATGCATTTATACGATACTTAACCGAATTGATTCAAATTTTAATGAGCTTAGTTTAGCAGAGCTTGAATATTTGCTTAATGAATCAAGCCTTTTTATTACTCCACTCGATTACAACCTGACCCTCTTCTTCCTAAACCATATACGTGCACAAAAAGTTAAAGCGAGCATGTATAACACTTGTGTCTCAAAAGGACACCTTCCCTTGTAATCCACGACCACAACAGGTGACAAAAGCAAGCTAGTAGTAGAACGGGAAAGCACTCGACAACAAATGTGGGCGGTGACTTGTGGAGTCAGCTTGTGAACTACTAGCATCAGAATATTCTAGTAAAAATTGGAGAAAGCAAGAACAAAAAAGGAGGAGAAAAAGAATGGGACGACTACATTTCTTCAAAATATTTTATTAATTAATGTGAGCTTTCCCAAAACGACCCTCTAAGCCATTTTGCGGTTTGCCTTGTAAACAGTGGAAACTTTTTGTCAGGTAGAGGAGACGTAGCTTATAGTATTTCTAGGGCTCTACGTTTTTTAGGCTGGCAGTTAACTGGTCCCCACCATAGTTCGTTACTACTACTTCATTACCTCACGTGACTTTGTCATGTCTGAGATCGCTTTTTGCTGGCAAACAAAAATTTGGTTAGGGACCCACACGGCAGCTTGTCAACTTTATGGTTCTTGACATAATTAATATCCCTTATTATTTCTCTATTTTTTCATTTTATACCCCCAAATGGAAAATTTGTAGTCCATGTAATGAATGCTTTAATTATTTTCTCCCCTTTAAATCCTAGTAGGGCTGCATTCTTCTTCTTTTTTTTTTTCTAATTTTTTTAGTCAGATTTTATTTGATTGTTACTTTTTTTTTTGTTGTGTCTTACCAATTTAGATGATTAGCATAGGTTAATAGAATGTTGAGATTGACAAGATTTTGGTCTAACAAGAAACTCTATAAATCCGGTCTTGCAATTCTGTTTCCTCACTCATCTGATCTGTCAAAATCTTCCTATTATCACTTAGCATGATTCGTTTATCATAAGAGTTATCATAACTCCCTTTTTTTTGATAAAATAAGTTACTACAATAACTCCAATCTGTTATACTTTTAACTTTTTTTGAACATATGATTTAGTTTAATGTACTAGTTTAACATTTGTTTAATGTGTTGAAGTGGCGGGATCAACTTGTCTAATTAATGGAGCAACTCAGTTCAAAATTAATTTAATTAAATTCAACAAGGATACTTATACGGTTTTGTTTTGTTTTGTTGCCTGGGTCAAATGGGGATCCTTGTGTTTAGACTTTCTAAAAATCTGATTAACCCCAACAAAGCACCCACGACACGTGGAGCTCGCAGTAAAATAGAGGACCCACTACTTTCTCCTCTTATGGATGCAATAAAAACAAAACAAAATAAAATGAGAGACAAAAGCTTTACACACACAATTTAATGATAATAATAAAAAACTAACAGGAAAATGGGAACCAAAAACTTTAACTTTGGTTTATCAGCTTTTTTTGTGGCGTTTACGTTAAGCTGTGAAAATCTTTAGGCAAAGCAATCCAGGCAAATACATTTGGTTCCGGTTATCCCCTTCCTTCAATTCCTCCTCATTTTCCTGGCAATCTTTTTCTTGCAGCCATTCTTCCTGTGAAAAAAATTCCTTACCTGCTCTTTTTTCTTCATTTCCCAGATAAGTTCTTCTTCCTTTTCTTTCTTTCCCGCTAAACATCTTCCTTCTCCTTTCCATTCGTTCAAGCTTCTTTTGATTTGCCAATTTTAGCTGAAATTTCTAAACTTTGTGTTTGTTTCTCTCTGAATTAGGGTTTGTTTAATTATCCTGATTTGGAGGGGGTACAAGAAAGTCTAGCACTTTTTCCTTGTGTCTTTTTGATTCCCTGTTTCTTTTTTTGTTCCTGGTCGTTTATGATTCAAGGAGAAGGGGGTCAATTGTGATTTTGAGGGAGAAAGTTAGGTTCTTGAAAGTTAGATTTCGGAAATTGACACCCATCTGGTGGTTGATTTCTGGAATTTGGTGTTTTTGTTGCTGGGCTCTGTTTCATTGGAGCTCGGTTTTGGTGTGACGGGAATCTATATGTATATTATTTATTGCTGCAAGTGGTTTGTGTGGATCTTTAGTGTGAGAAGTTTAATGTTTTGAGGTTTAAGTTTCTTAAGTGTTCATCTTGTTGAGGAATTGGTCTGGATTTGCATTTGGTCATTAGTGTCTGAATTGGACAAGTTGATTGAGTTTTGAGGTTTTAGAATTTATCAACATTGCGTAGAGGGCTATACATTGGGCTTATAGGTTTGGTGCTTGTGAATGGAAAGGCAGAAAAGTGGAAAAAATAAGAAAGGACAAACGGATGATGGTAGTGTGAAGAAAAATAAAGGTAACAGCCCTAAAGCATACGATAAAGACACATTGGTTTTCATTAACATGGCGCAAGAACTGAAGGAAGAAGGGAACAAGCTGTTTCAGAGGAGAGACCTGGAAGGAGCAATGTTGAAATATGAGAAAGCCATCAAATTGCTTCCTCCGAATCACATTGATATATCCTACCTTAGGAGTAATATGGCTGCTTGTTATATGCAGATGGGTCGGAGTGAATTACCCAAGGCTATCAATGAGTGTAATCTGGCATTAGAGGTCACACCAAAGTATAGTAAAGCCCTTTTGAAGAGGGCAAGGTGCTATGAGTCTTTGAATAAACTTGATTTGGCTCTGAAAGATGTTTCTGAGGTTTTGAAAATCGAGCCAAATAATGTCATGGCGTTGGAGGTGTCAGAAAAGGTGACTAGGTTGCTTGAGGGGAAAGGGCTAAGGGTGAATGATACAGTAATTGAACTTCCTCCAGATTATGTAGAACCCCCTAATGCTTCAGCCCTCGCAAATATGGTAAAAGATAAGCTGCGCAAAAAGAAGAGCAAACAAGTTGTCGAGCAAAAAGCTGCTGATGAAATTGAGAAGAAGATTGACAGAGTGATTGAGGAGGACAAGAAGGTAGTGAAGGAGAAAATTAGCAAGAAAAAGGAGGAACATAAAAAGACTGTAAAGTTGGTGTTTGCAGAGGACATAAGATGCGCTCAGTTTCCTCCTAATTGCAGTCTTTTCCAACTAAGGGAAATCATACATGATCGGTTTCCGAGCTTGGGAGCGGTTCTTATCAAGTACAGGGACCAGGAAGGCGATCTGGTTACAGTAACCACTGATGAGGAGCTGAAAGCAGCTGAAGCATCTGCAGGATCCCAAGGTTCTTTCAGGCTGTATTTAATTGAAGACAAAACGAAGCGGAGATTGCGAGGGAGGCAAAGTTTTTCTTCCAAGAGTGGGAAGATAAATAAGGGCAAGATAATTGAAAACAAATCGTGCTGTATTGATTCATGGATAGTGGAGTTTGCTAAAGTGTTCAAGAACCATGTGGGGTGTGAGTCTGATGGATACATGGATCTTCATGAACTTGGTATGAAGGTATATTCTGAAGCCATGGAAGACACGGTTACAAGTGAAGAAGCACAAGACCTTTTCGAGACAGCAGCAGGGAAATTCCAAGAGATGGCAGCTTTGGCATTGTTCAATTGGGGGAATATTCACATGTCCAGAGCAAGAAAGACAGTCTACTTCTCAGAAGATGCTTCAAAAGAGTTAGTACTTGAACGAATAAAAACTGCTTATGAGTGGGCAAGGAAAGAGTATAGTAAAGCAGGCCAGAGATATGAAGAATCATTGAAGATCAAACCAGATTTCTATGAAGGCCGTTTAGCTATGGGGCAGCAGCAGTTTGAGCAGGCAAAACTGTCATGGTATTATGCGCTTGGAAACAATACTGATTTAAAGACATGGCGTTCTGAAGAAGTCTTAAAACTTTATAACTCTGCTGAGGACAACATGGAAAAGGGCACAGAGATGTGGGAAGAATTGGAAGCACAATGCCTGAAGAAATTTTCCAGTTCAACAAAGGATAAATCAAATTCACAATTGAATGGGTTGTTTGAAGACATACCAGAGGAAGAAGCTGCTGAGCAGGCTCGAGACATTAGGTCTCGGATCAACATCCTATGGGGAACCATACTTTATGAGAGATCAATTATGGAATTCAAACTGGGGCTGCCTACCTGGAAAGAATGTTTGGATGTTGCTGTCGAGAAGTTTGAGCTTGCTGGAGCCTCCCCAACAGATATAGCCGTTTTGTTAAAGAACCATATCTCAAGCGATAGTTCCATGGAAGGTAATTTGGTAAACTCTTTTCTTTTGGCAGAAGTTAATCATCTTTATGATGCTCTAGAAGAAGGTGCATGCTCAAATCTTTTGCGGTTGCAGGTTTAGGATTTAGGATTGACGAGATAGTACAGGCATGGAATGACATGAATGATGCAAAAAGGTCGCAAACCGGAATTCCTTCATTCCGTCTAGAACCACTGCTTCGACGTCGAGTTGCAAAACTCTATCATGCTCTGGAGGTTGTATGACGGGGTTTGAAATTTCACCTGGATCTGATAATGTCTTGCATGCTCAGGTATATCCACCTAAATAAAGTCCTTCTCACTTTGCAATTTTGACTAGTGAAATTCAGGCCTGACCCTGATAGTAGTAGGCATATCATGTTTTCAGTAGTAGTTTTCTTTCAAGATGGTTCTAGTGTAAAATTGAAAAATGGTGGCATACAAGTTGTAATCGTTGGCATTGTTGGATCTGTGTTAGTAATGCTTCGTAGTTGATTTTCATGTATCCTATCTCAGAAATGTATATGCATGGGAGAGAGCAAAATAACTCGATTAAGTATGACATCCCATTTGTCCTTTATCTGTTGCGGATCGAGCATTGAAACTATACAGCTGGTTTCCTTTCTTTTCTTTTTTTTTTTAAAGCAAAAGGTTATCATTGTAAGAAACATAATCATGTATTACCAAGATACACTAAACTGTCGAATCCACATGTATGCTGGTTTCTGGATGTAGCTTATGCTGAGCATTAAATTTGCGGGAACATAGATGGATGCAACACTGTTGTTTCTTGACACTTGGTACGATTTAAGTGAGGATATTGCTGCTTTTTCCACACTCAGTTCCTTCCTGACCTCCTGTTGCTCCTAGCATTCCTCTGGGTGCTTTAGTTTTTGTCAATGTTTTTCTTCCTACTGTGCAAACATAGGCTATTGAATTGGATGTGTGATTTGAGACTTACCTGGCAGCACTTGAATTTCTATTTCCCCCTGATAACGTGCACCTTCTGTAATGCTTTGCTGTCTCGCACTTTGTGATGCATTTCCTGTTGGAGCATCTTTTCGTCTATGTGACCTAGGTTGTATGTTGTGCAGGTTTCTTGCTACGCACATATTATGGTGACCGGTTTCAGCTCTGTATTTTTTAGAAAGAGAAGAAGAAGAAGATTGTAGTTCAGAAGTTGTATTGTTCGCAACATAGGTTTTGTTTTCCTTGCATGATATGATGATGATGTAGCTAGCACGGATTTTCCTCTTTCTTCATTTGCAATTCACTGTCATTGTCTTCCCACTTTTTAGTCTTAACACTCTGGCAATGTATTTTATTCATCATTCATTATTCTTTGTCCTTGTAGTCGCAATAATATATTGTTTTGTTTGCCACCATCATAATCTAATTTTTGGTTTGTATGAAGTACAGCTTCTATATCTGCAAATAGTGGTGTCTCCTTTTTGTGTACAATGAAACAAGATTTTGCTCTAGGATGGACTGAATCCTCTAATTTCTAAAGACAAGCCTGTCTTCTCTAAATGACTCTTCACATTTTATCGCTTATGACTCAGTAGAGCGGCTTGATAGGCATTTTACTTATCATCGATAGTGGTACCAAAGAGACCACAAACACTATTACCAAATTACAAACATACTAGATACAAATACTGAATCTATAATGAAAAAATGTAAACTGCATCTGAAAGCCTGCTTCAATATATAGGGAAAGATGGCGGGACACATTACAAAGCCAACGTAGGCGGAGAAAGGCGATGCCTCCCCTGCGCTAATGGGTATTTGGGTTATCAATGATTGTCATGTGAGCTAACTAACACATATGAAGAACAGCAGTTGACGATCATTGGGTGCAATATGCAATTTCCAAACCAAGGCTACAGAACGGTGCATATGTTCCCAGCCAACTGTAGCATTTCATATCACACTGACTCATTAATTTTCTTATTTTCCTGTTTGAAACCGGCATACGGGGTATCTGAGTTGGAAATCAGACTTGGGCCTACAATTTTACAAGCCAAGCCAAAGACCAAGGAATTGATGGAATCAGAATTAGTGTAATTATATTGCTGGATATCAACAATCAACATTAAGCAACTAGTTTCACTGTTACAGCTGCTTACCTACGGCAGCACATCTGCTATGATTGGATTATCACTGCCAAATCTGACAAAACTATTGGCCATATAACCATTTATGGATTTTTAAACTTTTGTACAATAATTGGCCACCCTTTTGGGGTAGAGAAACAAAAAAAAAAAAAAAAGAAAAGAAAACAATTACAGAGGCTAAACCAAAACCGGCTTCTTGTACAGCACAAATCAATTCACCTTCTAGTATGCTAATATCACGAGGATGAAACAGTTCGAGCTGAGCTCCTTCCAAGTCCGATACCCAACCCCAAGGGAACGCCACCCTCTGTTTTAGACTTCCCTTGATTACTATGACTGCAGTGTGCAGAATGAGCATGTCCCTGACGCTGTTTATTCTCTAAATTGATAGCAACATGGCCATTTCCATTAGCGAGATGAGAATGGGCATCCCCGTTTTGCAAGTTTGAATTTCTAGCCATCTGCATCATTCCAATCCCTTCCGAATGTATTGAATCTTCAACATACTCCACATCTTCGTTGTAGCCATTGATCAAGAAATCTGAACAATTCTTTTTCAAACCATGATCGAATGGGTTTCTAAAGTGACCTCCTGGGCCTCTAAGGTAGCTATAGCGCAGTGCGTTTGCCATTTCGTTTGTTGTTATATTGCGAGAAATCTGTGGCAGGAGAAGGAAAGAATCAGCATCTAAACTTGCAAAAGATGAGCATGCAGATCATCCAGAAGTTGATTTCATCACAACTTGCCTGCTCATAAGAGTCTGTAAAGCATTATTTTTTCTGAAGCACACAGCATGATGTCACAAAACAAAAGTCTGATTGCAACTTGCCTTCATTGTCCATGCGTATACATCACTCTTATCATAACATCCAACATAAATAGTATGGTTGTAGAATCGTGAACTCCACTATAAACTCCTTAATTAAATGAAATTTATAAACATGCAACTTATGCAGTCGAGTAAGATACCAGTGTTGCAGCAACCTCTATGGGACAAATTACTCAATGCGGAAAGATTTATAAGCATTTGCAATGTAGAACTTGAAATATTTACCTGGGAAGCTTGTACAACCGTTAAAACAGCCACACCAAAGAAGAGGAAAAAATCCATGCCCAGAAATGATAAGGCACCAAGGTGATGCGTAGCCACATGGTTTAACCACCCTCCAAATGAAGAGGGCGCTAATGGATCAGTCAATATTCCTGCATTCAAGAGTTCATCGTATGTCAGAAACCTCTTTTTTTTTTCCCTTTCCATGGAACCAAAAAAAAGGTATTATGAAATAATAATTTGAATCCTAAAGGCCAACTCGCCACTTACTTGTCAGAGTGACTCCACCAGTAATCAACATAGCAGAAACCTCCAAAACAAGAAACACAAAAAATTCCCATTTGTTTTTCTGCATCCAAAAAAGCAAATGAACAACATGAGATGAAAGATGTGTTAATGTAGTCAGACAAGTAGTGAAAAGTAAATGAAGCAACGTCAACTTGCTTTAAAGTTGTATACTCTAAACTATCGAAAAGGCAACAGAATGATGAAGATCAACTATCTGTGTGGATATGATTAAACAAACTGTCATTATAATCAACTGAACTTCATTTCACAGAGACAAAAACGCTTCTGGAATCAATAATTATCACAAAAATATAAGCTGGATTTGTAGCTGCATGAAAAATCAATAATATCTATTCACCTTGCCAATGCAATTTGACACCCAAGGGCAATGATGGTCAAATTGTTCAACACAACGATTGCATGTTGAGCAGTGCTTTGCGCGAAGTGGCCTAACAATCTGATAACAGAAATATGATGCCATAAAAAAAGTCAGAACCCCAAAAAATAGAAAAAAGAAAAACTGAATCAGGCAGACTAACTTCAAATAAGATAGAATACCTTGCATGTAGCACAAAGCTGAGACCAATTTCCAGCTACCAAAGCTGGATTGTTTATCTCAATTTTCAAAAGAGGTTCCTGCAAAGGAATGTAGACCAAAAAAATTAATACACAATAAATTGTGTTTCCCTTAAGAGAATAATATGGCTTGGATAAAAAAGACAGTGGCAGAGAAAATCTGTTCATTCAGATTTAAAGCATTAATAATCAAAGAATATTTGTCATTATTTGAATAGAAGGAATGGTCAAGCGTGTAGGGATAGAGAGAAACTTAATGCAAGGAGGATAACATACATCATCTTTCATATTCTGTGGATCATGCACATTCATCCTAATGAAACCTGGGTCTTTCCTGGAAAAGGAAAAGGCAAAAATCAAGTCAGATAAAATATAAATGTTTATGTAATGCTCAACAAATCTACAACATTCTATAGACCTTGCTGATATCCAGTTGATAGATAACATGCACACACGGTTAATGCTGCAGAAGCAGTGTTACAAGTACCCTGAAGCCTAATATTTGGGTAATCAACATATTAGGGACAACAATGCAGCGAATCTAGTTCTGGGTCAACATTGGAATCTTTATAAGAAATAACTAAACAGCCAAACAAGAGATACAAGCTAAATATCAGAATGTCTTGACCACAAAGGAGATAAGTGGCGTGAATTAGATACAACAATATATAGAAGGTAAAAGGAAAATGCTGGGGCGTATTTCCTAGTGTACATCATCGTACCAGCTCAACTTTTCACACCATTTCTTGCATTTTTTATTTCCCCGGAAATCATAGAAAGTGTACATTTCTGACAATTATCTTTTTGGGGATCAAACTTTACCCTATCACATATTTTCCATCATTTCAGACATAGGCCTAAATTCTTTTTTGTTTTTCACTACACAAAACGCTCTTCCTATCAGTTCAAAAGAAAATCACTGTATGAAACAAAGAATACCTGCTACACCTATAGAACATCACTAGTCCAGCAGTTGCCAAGAAAACACCAACCCAGGCAAGAAGGCCGAAACCAGCTGTTAATTTTGGCAGATTAGAAGCTGCAGGCACAGATGTTGATAAAACATACTGAAACAAATTCGGTAATGGTGAAATATCGGTAATAAAAAAAAAGGTAAGAGAATATTACCAGAGATAACTGAATTAATATAGATCACCAATAGAACCAAGATCAAACACCAAAGTAGAGGTGCACGTCCTAACTTTGAAAGACGTCCCAAGCGGCTATTTGGATCCCAGTGTCTGTCAAGCAACCTCCGGGCATTTCCCTGCAGAATAAGAATAATAGAACATAAACCTCATACCAGGCAAGACTGATAAATGGAAAGTTCAAAAATCTGCCTCAAATTTATACAAGAAACAGGAAATTAAACCAAATAATATCACAGCAGTAAGTCCAGTAGGAAGGAAATTCAAGTCATGGAAGGGAAAAACATAACAAATTTCAAGTTTATTTTTCATTGCCTATTTTTCTTACTGAGAGTTAGATCTTCAACCATATGGCAATAACGAGCATTGGTACCATGGAGAAGAATATGTGAGACTTTGAAGCAGCATATTTTCTTATAAACAATATAATGAAGGAAAAATTGTGAAACAGATCTCTAAGTAAATCCAACTATTAGGCTGCATTTGCCATTTTAAATTCCAACAGGTATCTTGGAACAGATTGTGGTACATCAATCTTCTACTTGACATAATCTCCAACTGTTATATTATTCATTAAAATAGTAGCCCAAACAGATTAACAAGGTGCACAAAAGAATTTTGAAAAAAAGGAAAAATGAAATGATGCTAAGTTGACTGCATTATTCTATTATTTCAGGACCTTCATCAAGCAGATGCTTAATCACTAACAAAAAAATGCTTGAAAGCATAGATACAAGAGCATATGTTATGCAATAAATCCTCAAAATAGCACCACAAACCAATTCATAAATTTTGGTTATGTAACACCTACAAGGAAAAAGGCAACTTGTCTGTGGCTCTTATCAGATGCAAGCTGAGCAGGTGTAAGGCCGGTGTTATCAGTCACCATTAAGTCCTCCTTTTTGCCAGCCTGAACTAGCACTGTGCATGCCTCCAAGTTACCCCTAATAGCAGCCCAATGAAGAGGAGTGCACCCTAAAAACATGTATTAATGGAGTCAATAACTAGTCTATAACAGCGTCACAGATTCATGCAGGCATATAGAGAACTGGTTATAATTGACAAATAACGGGTTGAAAGCTGCAAGAAACTACAAAATTAGAGGGACTCTCACCCTCTTTATCCTGGCGTCCTCTATAAGCATCCAGAAATAATAGCAGGCGTATACAATCAGCAAAACCTTTATAAGCAGCCCTGCATTCTCCACAAAGAAGCAGAAGAAGACAATTAAAGACCAATCACCTCACTGATTAAGAAAGAAAGATGGATATGCCGTGTCCCAGGAGCTTTCTAAAACACAAAAGATATATATGTGAGCTCAAAATGAAGTGAATCTGCCTTATCAACAAAATATGAAGTGAATCTCGGACAATACTAAACATGAAAGGCATCAAGGAGTAATCAATTCAAATAGATAAACCATATTTTCCCACTGGTCAAAAATAGATTTAACTGTAATCTTTCCACACAACAAGATAGCATGATCCGGTACAATAAGCAATGCACTTCAGAAACTAAAATTAACTACCCAAGAGAAGTGGTTCCCGGCAGCTCATGTTCACCATCAGAAACGCCTACATGCAGTTGAATCTTTCCCTAAATGGCTGAGTTTTTATAAAATTCTAACCGGAGTTCCACCTCTTCTGAGAACATAATTAGATAATCTCCTCCTGGCTAGGCTACATAAGCTAGCATTCTTTATAAAAGTCAGAATTCATCCTGGAAATGTCCGAGTTTCTCAAAGGTGGAAGAAAGATCTAAAGACTTTTTAGTAATTTGCCTCTGACAATCATATACTAGAGAGTAGAGAAATGGATTCAAGTAATGAGAAAAACTTAATATAAATTAATTCCATTTAGAATCAGTATCAAATTAAAAGATGATATAACAAATAAAAAAATTCATTGAGAAGCAAGACAGTGAGAGGGATAGAGGATGGAGAAGAATTATATGATATTAACTATAAATTCAAAACATATCTGAAAAAAGGGCATCATGAGGAAACAATGTGCAGACCAAATATAGAATATCTTGGAAACAGAACTCCTTCAACTTTCAAAATTAAAAAGCCTTCTAAGAAATCACACGAAAAGTCAAAATTCACATACCAGTGTAAGGGACTTCTTCCATCAAAATCGGGAACATCAGGGTCAGCATTCCATTTTGAGACAATGTAATACAAGAAAGCTGTTTGACCATATTGAGCTGCAACATGTGTTGTCTGCATTCATGTACCAACGAGAATGTTCACATTAGGCACGAACCATATGTAGATGATAGCATTAATGCCTAGAGTTTCGGGAAAAAAATAAGTGACCCTTCACTGTACTCTGTGCACTTTCCATTTAAGCATCAGTAACTGAAAATGGCATCTCAATAGTAAAATCAAAGAAATGAATGAGATTCCTGCCCTCATATAGCACAAATGATTATTCCCTGTAATTCCCTAGTACAGACTTTAATTAGTTATGGCCGAGTACCTAACAGCTAGATGATTACAAATGGGACTTGAAGTTCGGGTTGGTGCATGAGTCTTGAAACAAAAGAGCAATAACCATACCATCCTGAGTAGCATAACTATTTAATTCAATGATTTTTGCAGATAAGACTCAGTTAATGTCATTATCTTAGGTTGGACATAAGAAAGTGTTCGTAAAAAGTTTGAAATAGCATCAACTGGGATATGGAACCGCATATCCTCATTTGAGGGGAAAAAATATACGGCACATTGACCTGTTTGACTAAATTTCCACACTTCTTCTGTTCTTTGGCTAACATAATTACAAACTTCCTTAATTTCACTTATGTTGGAGTTATATACAAATGAAAACTTAAGATTACACCAATAAATTTGCTTGGATTGCTTAATCAAGGTCATGACCACAAGGAGAAGAACAATGGAAGCAATAAAATACACAATGAATACTGTTGGAACAGAGTTTAAAATGAGATCAAGCATGCAGAAGATCGCAGCATATAAGTATACAGCACCATCCATATCAAGCAGATTTCTTTAGACAAGTAAATTTTTCAAATATGGAAATAAGCTAGAAATAGACAGCAATCTAAAACAGAGTTGTCAACTTAATGACATTATGCGAAGTCCAAGAGGCCACCAAGTGCATATGTTGTCATGCACAAAAAATGGCAAGTGATCGAAGTTGATGCATTTACCCGATGGCTTGCCAAAAACAGGTAATGAAGCACTTGTATAAAAGGCTACACATTGATGCAGACAACACTGACCTGATAGCCATACATATCAGAAGCATTTACTCGAGCACCCTCTTGGAGCAAAAGCTCAGCTACTTGGATTGCACCGCGAACTGCACTCCAATGCAATGCTGTCTGCCCGGTGTGATCTGCCGCATTTACATCTCCCCCATGCTGTAAATTAGGAATAGTTAAATCAATCTACTTCTTAAGACACGAACTGAAACAAAAGACACTCATTACTAAAGAAGAATCAGATCCAAAAAATCTCATTCCAACAACTACTTGCATCTTTAACAAGCATGCATAAGATATGCTTTAATTACTACATTACAAAACAATTATATTACCTAATAAACTAGATTCACTTATCCAACCCAAACCAATCATCGAACCAAAATCTTAGAAGACAATGGAACTTAAAAACCTGTCCTGCAGAGCAATTTAGACAGACCACAACGCTCGTCAACCTCAGATAAACAGACCACAACACACAAGAACACATCAACCCCAGTAAATACTATTAAATGAATCCTACCGAAAGCACCAAAAAAAAAAATGAAACCAACCCAATTCGGCAAACCGATCAAAGAACCAAACTTTGCCCAAGAGGAAGATAGAAGCCGAGGAAACAAGCAAAGCAAACCTCGATGATATACTGAGCAGCAGCGGTGCGATTGTTCAAAGCAGCCCATTGCAAGGCAAAGTAGCCAAGGCCGTCGGGCTCGCAGACCGAGGCGCCCTCGCTCTCCACCAAGCGCTGAAGCTTCTCCATATCGCCGTACGCCGCCGCGGTGTACACGTCGTTCTTCAAGTTCTCCTCTCCGTTTCCGGGCATCCCATTGGCTGCTGCTCCTCCTCCTCCTCCTCCTCCACTGTTGGCAGAGGCAGAGCCCTGGCCACCGTGGGCGAGCGGCGCCACCTCCTCCTCCACCACCTCGATCTCCGACGACATGCTCTTGAGCTCCTCCGAAATGGGTCGGCCTCGGTTGATCGATAGAGATTGACAAATGATCGGGTTTGGGTTAGGGAAAATGCAGGAAAGGTCTGGTCTTTAGGGTTTTTCCTGGAAGAAGGATAAAGAGAGAGAGGGAGGGGCCAGGTCGTTTGAGCGACCGCGTTGACTGGAGGCCGCCAGCGAAATGTAGAGAGAGATATTAGAGAGAGAGAAGGCAGAAATTCACAGAGCAGAAAGGGATTGAAAATGCTGTGTTTTGTTTTTTGTTTTGATTTTTTCTTTTTGCCTTAGCTTTGTGAAATTTCAGCAGCAACTAGATATTTCATTTACCAATCATGTTTGAGGATAGAATAATCTTTCTTTCTGTGCTTTCCCCGTTATGGACATAAAATAATGCTAATAATGGTACTATGGTATTTCCATTTTTTCTTGATTCTTAAACAATCTTTGACATTATTACTCCTTGTCTAATTTTGTTAATTTTGCACTTTTAGTTCTGGTCTGAGTTAATTTCCGGTCTGAGAAAAGGCTCAAATTTGGGGCGTCGGGGTAGCGTGCATGAGAATCACCACAAACAGGATAAGTGTGATTGATAGTTTCGATTTTCACAAAGATGAAGACGGCTCATCAACAAGGCACATCGAAACTTCAAAGGTAAAACTTTGAAGATAGGACAACAAATGACTTTTTAGACTTTTATCACAGTAGATTAGAAGATTGTTACAATTTACAAGTTTAAAAACTCATTATCAATCAAAGTCAGATGAGCACCGACTTGGATTCACCTGGATAAAAGGGTTCCCAACCAAACAATAACTCATACTTTCTTGTAGGAATTGCAAAAAGATCCAACGCGGAAAATTAATATGACATTTTCAATTCCTTAAATATAGATTCTAATGAAATAAACAAGTGAAAATAATGGAGGTTGTCTTTATTGATATGGAGGAACAGAAGAAACCAAAATGCTGACTACACAATCAAAAGAGAGTGTCCATGACGAAAATGCTGCTTACTATTAGCTAGCTAAGGGTGGAAGACATCAGAATGCCTAATAATCAAAGCACCTAAGCAGAAGGTGGTGGAGCAGCACAATGTTTCTGCAGCAACCGAGGGAAGAACATACTATTGAAACGATAGAAGATAATAGGGAGGCAGTCCTTCTTGACTGCAAGGAGACTCTGGCAGCAGTTTGCATCAATAGTCAACCTGCGTGAAAAGTAGGACTTCATGATATCCCCAAGACACTTCTCTTCAGCCTTGAAAGATTTCACGCACTTCTGCACTTTGGGGTCTGAAGCCAATGGTGGAAGCTTTGGCCTTGGGGGTGCATGCTTGGGAGAAGAAGGAGAGCCTTGAGGTGGTTTAGAATCGGCTTGGAGTCGCGGATGTGCCAGGCATTGGCCGAGGACAAGGAAAAGGAGGAGAGAAACTATGACTGTCTTCATCTTTCCTGCGAAATGTGTATGTTAAGGAAAAATGAAATGATGTATGAATTGATGATGGGAATTTGATGAACAACCTTTGTGTATATATAGTGTGCATGAGAAGAGTAATTCTCGTTTCATTAGTTGCGTAAGTGTCTTTGGATTTAGATGAGAGTTTCAGTTGATTATCTTCTCCCTTTACCATTTTGTTTTTTTTCTTGTGCTGGTTCTGCAATCATGGAAGGATTTAATTTGATCTTAAAGGTGTCAAGTTTCACATGGTAGAGAGTTGATCCTTCTAACTAAAAGAACGATATGTATGAAGTAGTTTCTTTGGATTTACCAGGAAGATATGATAGGAGTATCAAATTTTGTTATTAAAACTAATCTACTCCAAGATTTGATTTTAAAGCAATCTGTTAGTTAGAACCACTTACCTGGTTTTCAAGATTTGGGTTTATCTCTTCTGGAATGAGATTGTACCACGTCTAACTGTGGCTCAAAGCATTATTACTCTTTTAACAAATTATTTCATAGAGATCTTTACTGATTAACAAATCATTAACGCAAAACAGAGAATGAGAGGAAAGCTCTAATTGCAAAATTGAGATGGAGATCAAATGTTATCCCTGCATATTGGAGAGATCATATTAGGTACTGATAGGATTTCAGCTCAAAGAGTCCAGATCACTTCAAACTCAACAATCACACAATCTCAGGGAGAAGTAGTTAACAAATCCCACATATAAATAGCCTAACCCTGTGTGCAGAAATGAACACACTCAACATTGCCATCAGCAAAAAGTGATCATCAATCACTACAGCTACAAGTGATTTTGTTGACAATGGCAAGAGTCTCCTCCTCCCTCTCCCTTGCACTCCTCCTCCTAGGCTTGGTTAACATTAGCCAGGTCCAAGGCCAATTCTTTGATTTCTTTTGCCAATGCCAATCCGGATGCCCACCAAACTGCTACCAGGACAAGAACTGGGTGCAGACAGGTTGGTTGCCAGGGCAGGGATACTGCAAATGTGACTGCCAATGCTCAGACTTCCAGTGGCCAGCCCCACCCCAGCCAAAGCAGCCAGCACCAAAGAACCCACCACAGAACCAGCCACCAAAGACTAAGGATCCCTATGCCGATTGCGAGGAAGCTTCTGCCAAGGCCGTGGGATGTCTCTTGCCATTCGTTGGTGCATTCCTGGACCCTGAAGCTGATATCAGCCAGGATTGCTGTGATGCTATCAAGAAAGTTCATGGCTTCTGCGCCCCTCAACAGCTTGTTTCAGATATCACCTATTTGCTTATTCCTGACATCAGGAACCGCTGTGGAATCACTAATTAAGTAGCTTTTTTGTCATTTTTGTCTGTTCGATCCTAGTTTGAGGCTTTAGGTCTAGTTTAGAGTGGAAATCTATAGCTTTTATGAGTTATAGTTAGTTCTTTATCTGCTTCCTAGATTGTTTAGGGCTCTTGATTGAGTACTAAAATGATGCTCATGCCTTGGTATTATGTTCTTATTTAATTCCATCAAAAAAATTTAGTATTCGGTCAACAATGGTTTTATTTATTCATTAATTCCCCCCCTAAATTTTATTTACCTAGGGAAATTTTTATATTACAGAACTAAGATCATATCATTAATGCTTCTGATTAAAATACAAAAAAAAAATGGTATAGATTCCTAACGCGGATAGATCTGCTCATTTTTTTTCAATTGATCAATTAATTTTTTATGCCACGAATTTTGATTGGCTCGTCTTACCTACAATGTTTTGGTGCCATGTTAAGATATTTTTTTAACTTGTTACAAAGAATAGCAAAACATTACATAAAAAAAAAGAAGAAAGCAATAGATTTGGCAATATATAGTATTTATGGTAACATATATTTTATACTCTAAATTATTTGCCAAACCATGCCGTATTTAAATGAGAAGTGAGTGTAATTTCCCAACTTTGCATACTCGAGAATAACTTGCTATAAACAACCTAAAAAAAGGAAAAAAAAATATTCTGGTTGTTTTGCAATCAAGAACTTTACTTAAAGGGAAATTGTGGATACCAATTACAAATTTCCAATTAACAATCACAAGTTGAACTAGAGCAATCACTTTTTTTTAATTCCTAAGGGGGAAAAAAGTTATTACACCTGTCAAATTTGCATTGGGCAATTTTAAAATCACAAAGGTGGTCCATGACCCATATAATTTGCTTAGTAGTCATTAATTGCCATCGCTGGATCCAACGTTCTTCCCTATAATCATCTCATAAAAAAATGATGCAAAGCATGAAAGGAAAAAAAGGAAAAACAAAAAGAGAAACCATTTAGAATTAATTTACTCTCTCTAATAAAAATAAAAGGAAAAAAAGAGAGCAACTCAAAAGGCAACAAAACCCCTCATATTGCCAAAAACAAATATTTCCTGGCTCCCACGACACGTCAACCACCTCAACCAATCAAATCCTTGAAGCCCATTTGGAGACAGAATAAATCCGACCTGGAAATATCAATTACTTTCCACAAAACAAAAACCCCTAATCCGACCAACCTCTAGGGTTTTTACCCTAACCGGACCCAGCCAGACCCAGAAGGAAAAAAAAAAGAGAAAAAAAAAAAAGAAAAAAAGACCCAAATCAGGTCTTCACTTCACCCTCTCTTTTCTCTTCCTCTGTGTAAGTTTTCTCCACCCACAGGGGGACCCTTCTCTTCCTCTTGAGATTTTTGTGCTAATTCTGTTTGTTTTGTCTTTGTCTTTTTTTTTTTTTAGTTCATTGACTTGTTTGGTAGCAATGGAGGTGGTGGCCAGTGTGAGTTCTGTGGAGAGGGCTTTGTGGGCTTCCTCTGTTATGGAAGCAGTGGTGATTGAGACTGTTGTTTCTGCTGCAAAGTCTCTTTCTTGCCTTCTCTTTGTGGTATATTTTTTTTCTCTTTTTTACTGTTCTTCTTCTGTTGTTGGAGTTGTTGTTGTTTCTGGGAAATTAGGGTTTTTGTTTGCTTTCTGGTGGTGTGAATGAGTCTGTTTTGTGTGTTTGTGTTCTAGAATTGTTGGGTGTTTGGTCCTCTTTGGTTGTCTTGCAAAGTAAGACCCGTAAATCTGGTAGCTTCTGTGTTTAAATTACTGTCATTTGTGTTTATAAGTTATGGCTTTGTGCATCTCTGTTTCTGGGGAAGAGGGAGTGGATTTGCTTTTGGTTGGTAAACGTCTTAGGTGCTGTTGGCTGTTGTTTTGAAGACTGAGGTTTTTTTTGTCTGTTCGCTGGTCTGCTTCAAAAGAATGTCTTTTTGAAGAAGTCCAGCATTAAGATGTTCCCTTTGTTGTTTGTGTCTGAAATGTCATTCAGTCTAACTAAGGTATCCGATTTATGAAGCGCTTTCCTTTCATGGTTATATGGTTTTCAGCCTGAATGCGTCTTTTTCTATTACACGATCATAATTAGTTCTTGCAATATATGCATTGCGATTCAGTTTTTTTACTGTGCTTACCCATACTGATATGGCTGCTTATCCTATTTGTTGTTGCTGGTGTGCTGCCTAGGGTTTTTCTCTTTTTTTTTTTCTTTGGAAAATGAATCTTTTTATATCTACATAGAATAGCTTGGTCTCAGACCCCAGTTTTATTGTCATTTAACCAGTGTTGGATCTTGCTAAAGCATTTTTTGGTGCTGGATTTGTATGCCCTTTTCATAATGTCTGCATCTTCTCTGTTAAATGTTAAATCTTTAACTAATGAAAGATTGTGGATTTGAACTTCTTTTTGTCCTTGCCTTGTTGTCTTGTGGTGCCGTCTTTCGCAGCACATTGCAGATAGTGTATTCTTATTTATTCTTCTACAACACTAATTGACATTTTCAGAGCTGTCTTTTAACTCTCCATATACCCTTCCGCTTTGTCTAGTGCTTTGTATACTATGGTAAAGTTAAACATGATGTGTTAGTCCTGGGCTGTTTTGATTTACTGTTGCTAGGTATGAGTTATTTTGCTATGTTCTAATTTCTCTAGGCGTCAGGCAATCAATAACAGTTTCTAACTTAGTTTTCTGAGAATTGATTAGTTATGATAAGGCTCAGTTTCTCAGCGTAGGGTGCTAAAAAATGTTTGCTTAGTTTCCCTTTGTACTCGGTAGTTTGGAAGGTTGATTGACTCTCAACAATGGAGGAAAGAGTTTGTCATCCCCTGTATATTGATGCAATGCAAAATACTTCTTGTCTTGAAATAGTACCATCTTGTTTCTAGTTACAGTTTCAAACTGACGTACGAGCATTTACGTGCATGCATACGCACGTCTGCATGTCTTTGCTTCAAATTTGCTGTCAAATTAATTTGTGGGTTTTCCAGACTGGATCGTTGCTGAATGATATCAATGCATTACCAAAGCTGACTGCAGTGGATGAGAGGTAGTTTTATTTGTCACGTCTCTGCTCATTAACTCTCTAGATCGTCATTTATGATTAATTGCTTAAAATGGTTAATTCTGTTATAGGTTTCCTTTTGAAGAACTTCACAAGTTGGCGCGCCCTGGTGCCGAAAACAAAGATGGTAGTGATACAGAGGACGATGATGAAGATGACAATGATGATAACGCCGATGACCAAGATGATGATGATGCTGGTGATGAGGATTTCTCTGGCGATGAAGGCGAGGAGGAAGCGGATCCAGAGGATGATCCTGAAGCCAATGGTGAAGGAGGAAGTGACGATGAGGATGAGGACGACGATGACGATGACGACGATGGTGATGAAGATGATGGTGAAGATGACGGGGAGGAAGAAGAGGAGGAGGAGGAGGAGGAAGAAGAGATTCCCCAGCCACCTTCTAAAAAGAGGAAGTGAGAATAACTGTAGAATAGGCCTAATGTCTTCAGTTTGTTTCTCTCCCATCTGGGACAGGTGACTTTAAGTAGGCGAGGATTCAGATTATCTGGATAGAGTAGAATTCACCTTCTTCCCTCTGAATGAACCTCTGTTCTGGTACTATGATATTTATGTTTAGAACATTATTACTGCCATGTATAATGTTTTGTCTTTCATGGGATTTGTGGGACCTCTATTCGGTTGGAAAATGAGATCATGAGTAGGACGGCTTTTCTATTTGGTATGGTGTGACATTTAGTAAGCGCTTTGTTTTGACCGGCAGAGTGAGGCCGTTCTCTTTTGAAGCTAGGCTTTCAAGTTAAACAGTTTAACTCGGGAGGCCTTGCAAACTGCCAAGCAAAAAAGTTCTATTTGGCATTGGAAATTGTTGATCCCACATTCACATTTTGCGTTTGGAATGTCATTAGAAACTGCTCCCTTTGTCCGTAAATGCAATGGATGTAAGACCCAGGGAATGCATTGGGAGAAATCATCAAAAGAGAAGCCCAACCTAGCAGGAAAGCTACATACTTAAGTTTACCCAGCTTTGTGAAAGCTCATCCCATCAAAGAAACATACTTTCACTACATTCAATAAATAGATAATGAATTCAAATCCTAATCATGATTAAGAAATATACTTTCACTACATTTAAGAATAGATAATGAATTCAAATCCTAAATCATGACAATCATGCTAACCCAATCTAGCTGTAAGGGAAGATAAGAGTTCGGTACATCAATATTAAAAGATGAACGTATATGATGAGATTAATATATGGCCAATATGATTGCAACAATACGAGGCTAACTTATATAAAAAATAACCTACTCGTACATGAGGCTTTTTCTGGAGGATATTATTTAGCGAGTCGACTTTCATAATCAACCTGTAACAGCCCGGGTAAAAATTTATATTTTTATCGGACTGTAAAATGCTTGGTACAGTAATTTACCATGTAAAAATAACCTTGGAAAGTATTTTATGGTAAACCGAGCATCAGATTCTAATTCCGAGTCTCGAACCATACTCCGTATATTTTACGAGATTTTCCGGAGTGGGTAAACCGTGAAAAGACGATTATACCCCTAGGTTAGTGTTACCATCAAGAGGAACTAGAAATAGCATATAAGTCTTTTACCAAAAGAATATTTAATAATAATAATAATAATAATAATAATAATAATAATAATAATAATAATAATAATAATAATAATAATAATAATAATAATAATAATAATGATAATATATTAAAAAAAAAAACTATCGCCTGAACTTTCCAACCCAACTACTCGTGCACCTCCATCATTATACAGTATGAAAATATGGCCACATACCCATCTCTACTTTCCCAGCTTTAACAAGCTGTATTATTCCTTACTCCACTAAACCATGTTTTGCTATTTCTTTTGTTTTAAAAACCTGCGTGAGCCACCACCTGATAGAGTTTGTCTTCACCAAGTTTTTCCTTGCTATATTCCCTGCAATAATTCGTCCACTCACCCATACAGTTGCAATTTTTTTTTTTTAAAAAAAACAACAACCCCTAACCTCCTGTTCACCACCATCTTCTTCTTTTTCTTCTCCCATTGCACCACCACCGAACCACCGACGAACCACCACACCACAAGCAGCAACCGCGCGCAGCGTCCTCACCTCCACCATCTTCTTCTTCTTCTTCTTCCTCGCATCTCCACCGCAACACACACTCGCCGCCGAGCCTCTCCACCAACAACCACACCGGCCGCCCCTCCTTGCACCCTCGCCTGCACCGCCCCCCCTTCTCTTCTCCTCTTCTTCCCTTCCCCCACCAGCCAACAGCCGCCGGCCACCGCTGCAAGTCTCCACCGCCACTCGCACCCGCGCACGGCGTCTCCTCCTCAGCCTTGCCTCGTGCTGCACCTCCTCTGCCTACTCACGCACGCCACTGCCTCGAAAGCACGTAGCAGCGCCGCCGTTCAACTCCCTCGCGTTGCACCGCCATCTACTTCTTCACGAGCTGCCGCTCGCGCCGCTTCCGCCCGTCGTGCCGGTGTCCAGGACGTCTTCAACGTTGCTGTTGAAGTAGAGTTCACCGAAAAAAAAATGGTGAGCTTGACCCAAGGTAATGGGCTTATGAATAGTACGCAATGGGCTTGGTTTAATCGATGGCATGGGCTGAAACATTTGAACATGAAAATTTTATGGGCTATTAAAATTTGGAGTATATAATTAATCTTAAGTTTTTGATAACTTTAATAGATGGATTAACTAAATGATCTGGGTAAGCTATGTTGTAACTCAAGGGATTTCTCTAAATTGGAACCATGACTAGGATTTGATTTATGCTCCTAGAATAATATAAACACCAATTAATCAATACCGTTAATAATATAATATAATTAATAATTCTATTTGTGGATTAGTAATCTGATGAATAAATCAATTGATATGACTAATAACTTTGCTAACGGTTTATGGGATTAATGATTTGATTATTTTGAGATGGAGAATAATTTTAAAATAATCAAATGGTCAAGGTCATATTCAGACAATAATAATTTGAAGGTTTTGAAAAAGAGATAACAATAATAAAATGAAATAGAGGAAGGAATATACGTTATAATAAGTAGTGAATTTCATGAAATATTTTGGAAAGGGTGTTAACAAAGTATAATACCGGAATAATATCCGGATATATATACACGATATGTAATAATTTGTGGAGAAAGGATATATAAATAAATTTAGAAATAATATTTACACGGGAATATTGACTAGGTATGATTAACGGAATAATAATCACATGCATATCATATTTATTGTGCATTTGTGTGACCATATATTTGTTATTAATTATATATAGGGTTTGATAACGTGAACGAGCACGTAGAACCGGAACCAGGGGAGTATCCGGAGGAATTTAACGGCTAAGGTGAGGTTAAGTAAATATTTATATACATCCCGTGATATCAAGTTGCTGTTTGCTTACTGTGACCAATGATGCTGGTATGATACTTATGGTTTGTTGTGTGAAGAATTATGTTGATAATTGTTGCCGTTGATGTTGTTGAAATTATTGTTGATGTTATTGATGATGCTGGAATTATGGATATAAGTAAGACTATTGTTGTTGTTGACTGTTAGAATTGTGTGAGTTGAGTACCGGGGGTACTATTATGTGATGACAGTTTGGTATTGGATATTATCCAGACGAGCGGAGAGGCTGCGAGCCTGCTCGGGATAATGAGAAATGGTTGGACGATAGAAATGTAGTAACTAGTCGAGGGGAAAGAAAATAATAAAATGGAAACACCTAGACATCTAGTAAGTCACAGTTAAATGTTGGAACAGCCAGATGGTAGTCTTAGATTATGGTGCTGGGGGAGAGTTAGTGGCTGGTGCCTGCTCCCTGTCTGTACCAAGTTATTGTTATTGTTTGGGCACTGGGGGAGAGTTAGTGGTTGGTCCTGCTCCCTGTCTGTGCCAGTTATTACGTGGAGGTACCGGGGAGGGGTCCACGGGCTAGCTAGCTTGACTACCAGGCGACGGCCATCATTTAACTTGTGATAGGGGCCCTGATAATAAAATTGGAATAGTTTGTCTAGAATCACCAGTGTGTATTTAAGGTTCGTGAGAACCTTGGTTAATTGTTGTGTTGTGACTTGGAATAGTTACGGTGTATGTATATGTATATTTGCTTATGGGTTTACCCGGTGGGCACTTCGGACTCACCCCTCACCTGCGGGCTTTCATCCCGTAGGTTGAGTTATTTGTGGTTCAGGTATATTGCATTCCAGACAGGCTGCGGCGTTATCCCTTGGACGGGCTTGGATCCATTAGTTGCATCATGGGTTGCATACAGAGTCATTGTGAGTCGTTAAGTCTTCCGCTGTGCTGTTTATTTTGCCGTTGGGCCGTAGGCCATATTGTTGTTGCTTACAGTGTTTGTGTGAGTTAAAGTCTTCCGCTGTGCATATTATTATTGATGTTGGGCCAATGGGCCGGTTTTATTATTATTGATGTTTGTTATTTTGGGCCGTTGGGGCCGAGTTGTTGTTGTATACACTGTAAGCTGAGTCATGTTGGGTTGGGTCGTCACAGTTCCGACACGTGTTTACTGTGTACGGTAAATACGGGTCGGGGCGTCACAGAACCAATTCAGAGACACATTGCACTTATAGTGGGCAAGTGAACTCCTTAACCAAAAATAGTTGATATAAGACTGGTTCCCCACATAGGATGAGTAAATAGGAAAACTAAAAACTAAAAGAAACAATGAAAGCCTATTACTAATTAGTTTTTATAATGAAGAATAACATACACCTATTACTAATTAGTTTTTAGATCCGATAACACATAGATACTCGGATGATGCGTAGTTCAAATTGGAACCTCGAGTCAATTAAGACCGTTGATTTATATTAAGTTTGTTGATTTATATTAAGTTTGGGTGTCAAGGAAACACAAACACACATGCCCTTAATTTGTCCTAGACGAATAAGGTAAAGGAAGACGTTAACCCATCCAGATTTCATTTTTTTTTTGCTAATTGTTTATCTTGTGTTTTTTAATCACCAAACAATGATGAACTTGATCGTCATCAGCCCAGCATCAGTCGTCCTTCAATTAAAAAATATAAAAACTTAATTTTCTCAAATATCTTAATAATTTCAGATGCGATTTGGTCTTAATAGCTCACCCGAACTATATGACAAAAAAAAAAACATAAAAAATTAACTGCCAATTTTGTTTTGGTCCATTCTCTTCCCTATCCCTACCTATTCCTCTCTTTGAAACAAAGCATCACAAAATTTTCATATTAATGACATTTTAGCATCACGGAATAAAGCAGGGTTGATCTATCAAACTCAAAAAGCCCATATCGTATTATAATTTAACACAAAAAATATATACTACTTATATATGGCATGCTAAATATGATAACTCTAATTTTTACTATATATTATAGTTTATTTTTATTTATCTAAAAAATAAAATATATTATTATTTTAATGAAAATATTCTAAATTATAGATTTTTTTTACAAAATGCCTTAATTAAAGATAAAATATTTGTATTGTAAACTTAACTGATCGATACTATTAATATCATAAATACCGAGGACCAAAATTATAACTAAAATGATATGCTTAAAATGTTCTATAAATTTCATGGACTAAATAAAATTATCATAAACTTTGAGGACTGAAATAAAAAATAACAATAAGAACATAGAAGTAATATAAGCTATTTCCTGTCAGATGTGTTGTTACACTTGATAGTGATGTTATCTTCTTTCTTGAAGTGACCAAAACTGTAGGACAATGATTCATATTCCAGTATGTTCTTAGTCTTACTCTTTTCTCTTTTGTGATGGTTATGCAGCACAAAAGCCCAAAATTTGAAGGGAGGGGAAATCCTCTGAATACACCTTGAATGGACTGGTGCCACATTCGTTGCTGGCATAAGCGCATATCTTCTCTTTCGCCTCTTGAAGGCTGTTCTATACTTGGCTCGGGAAATGTAGAGAAAGGGATTCTTGTTTTGCTCGCAATTAACTATGGAATAATAACTGTTGGATTGATGTGCCTGTTTCAGACTAATTTTATTCTCCTTTATTCTCAAAGGCAAGGGTAGATAAGATTTCAGTAAAGACTGTTGCCTTTGCACTACTCTATACATAGCTGCATGGTGGTCGTGTTTCTCAGCCAACTCATTGGCAACCACCACCTCCTGGACACTTGAAGAAGATTAATACAGATATGTCGCTCATTCCACAATCAGGTTGTCGTTTGGGAGTGGTTCTGCATGATGATTCTGGTGGACTCATCACTGCCCAATCTTGCCCAATTCAATCGAACTATGATGACATGGTGAGGCTCTTAGTGGTCGACTTGCTCTATCTTACAAAGCGGGAAAAGTGATCGTGGAATGCGATAGCATGGACGTTATCCAAGCCATCCAAGCCCGTCAGTATACATAGCTACATGGCTCTCTTAATCGCATTGCAGATCATAGAAAGTATCTATCACAAGCGTGAATTCATTGCTTGTCATAGCCTCTGATTCAGTACCAGATAAGGTCCATGTTGCTCTTCAAGAAAAAGTTATATAACATATTAGGGCAACACAATCCATCAGTCTTTTTCTTTCTGTCAAAAAAAAACTTTCTACTTATTCGGAGAGAGTGCAATGCGGCTATATTTCAAAATAAACAGCATCCAAAGTCATAGCATTACCAAGAATATCAAATGAAACAATTTCTCGTTGAAGTTCAGAAATAGCAGTGCTACATAAGAATATTGTATCCCAAACTCAACCATCCACAGAGAACACAGATTTAAGAGAAGCAACGTGATGGTTTTTCTTCAGAATTTTGTTGCCGGACTTCCTCAATTTTTGAGAAACTGAAAAGGAACCACTTCCACAATTTTACTCTGCAAGATAACCTGCAATGTTGTTAAGAAGAAAAGGAAGCAATTAGCCCACTAACATTACTGAAACCATACGCTTTAGCAGATTAGTCTTGAACCAAAGAAAATTGTGGTAATCGGTGACAATAATAATGAGCTCATGACATTCCTTGTTCTAACATATGCTCCAGGACTACAAGGCCACAAAAAAAAAACATCATTTTCTTAACCATGCACGGCTACTGAAATAGCAAAATTCTTCATCCCTCAACTATATATGCTAGAAATGAAACGTAAAAAACAGAAAAAATTCGTCTCTTTTCTTCTTTTCCTTTTATTTTGGTTGGGTGCGGGGAGGGAACGCTTCTCTGATCATGAGAAACGTTGTTTAAACAGAGTGGACCCTAAGATGCAAAACACAATGGAATGCACCAAGAAAACTAAACAATGAACAAACCTTGAGTGATGAATGAAAGACCCAGGGAATGCAACTGGGAGAAATCATCATAAAAGGAGACGAAGTGAGCAGGTGAAAAAGTTTGGCAATGAAAGCTCATTAAAGAAACAAACTTTCACTATATTTTATGAATAGATAATGAATTCAAATCATAAATCATGACCATTGTGGCTAACCTAATTTATCTTTCACAGAAGGGAAAAAAGCCATTAATGAATCGGCAGAAAGCCATAAATTCAGCCCAGAGAAGTGAACCAAATGAATGACAAAAGTTCCACATAGAATCAAGTGTGAGAAAGATATAAAAGAGAGCTAGATACATGTTCAGCGAACTTTTTTTTTTTAAAAAGAGTAATGAGCTACAAGACAGACAAAGGTATTCTAGGAAGCAGTAATAAGAAATTCCAACAAACAGACAAGATGAGAAAAATATATTCGAAGAGGAATATATTCGACAAAAAATATATATATATATGAAGAGGAATATATGGCCCATCTGATCACAACGTATGTGGCAACTTATACAGAAAACCACCAGAAAACTTACATCAGAAAACTTACATAACTCTGCAGAGGCTATTTGTTTATGGATCTCTTTGCATCGATTCGATACTATCACTAAAAAGGACATGATGCAAAAAATTAAGTCACTCTCAAGTTGGCAGGCTTAAGTTTGATAACTTTCACTCATGTAGAATAAGTACAACGCAAGTCAAAAGGAACATTAAGAGCCGATACTTTATAGTTTCTGGATATCCTCTCTGAGGCTGCATACAAGTCACATTGCTTATTTCAAATAATGCTGTTTTTTCAGAGAATTAGTTAGTGACTAGACTTTCATAATCAACCAATTCAGATACATTACATTAGCAATTATAACTTATGATTGGCGAGTGGACTCATAGATGATATGAGATGGGGCACAGATTGATATATAAGAATTATGAAGTATACAAAACCTTTCCCCACATAGATTGAGTAGAAAAATTAAAAGAAACCACCAATGGAAGTAAATAGTTTCTGGACCTGTCATCTGAAGCTACATGAGGCTCACTTATCATGACATGGCTTATCCCAAACAACAACCTTTTTGGAGGACTATTTAGAGTTAAGTGGACTTAATCTAACAATTTGGAGTCATTTCCACTCTGCTCACACCGGACTAACCACTATATGACCATTGTACAACTTTTGATAATAAAGAATGACAGCAAGTGAAAATAAGAAAGTGAGTCTTCTAGGTTAGGAGTTTGATAGTAATTAGAGACATTATGACCTAACAAGAATTCAATGAAAAGCAGAAAGAAAAACAAACAACAAATGCTAGCAGCGCAGCTAATCCAAATGAAGCAAAAGCTATGTTGAATCATATTAACAATCCTTAAACGAATCATAAATTCATGAGACCACAGAAACCACCAATCCTGTGGATCAGGAACAACAAGACTAGCAATAAAGCATGAAGTAAGTACAGTGCATCCAGGATTAAACCAGACATACAACATACAACCACCCACAGACAAACAATGATCAAGTTGCACTTACTAAGGCAGTTTCCCGGAGCGAAAAGTAGCAAACTTTGACATCTCAGAGTACTTGTACTCAATTCCATTCTCCTTAAGAAAGGCTTCGAGTTCTGCCTTAACTCTTTCAGGTTCCTCGCTCTCACACTCCACTTCATAACAAACCCCAAACCCATAATCAGTCTCATCCACCTCTAACTTGAGCCCCCTCCATTCATAAACCTCCCTCACATTATTAAACCCACCCAAACCCACAAAACCCATCTCGCCAGTCACCCCATACTCCTCCCTGCACCTCCTGAGAAGCCTCGATTTGCTCAAAGATCCCAACTTTAACGGGTTGTCCGCGCATTCACGCCCAGTAACCGGGTCAAGCTCCTCCTCGTCCTCTTCCACGCGGCTCACGCCGTCGACCAGCACCGCCTTGGCCTTAAGCGAGAGTACGCAACTGGAGACGGCGCCGTGCTGGAAGAAGCGGATGCGGAGGACGGCGCGGCGGGCGGCGAGGGCGGAATCGGGGGTGTCAAAGAAGAGGTTTTGCTGGTGGAGGGTTTTGGTGTGGAATGGGGACAGGAGGGTCTTTAGACGGCGGTGATTGGCGGCGTCGGGGAGGCGGAGTTTCACTTCTACTTCCATGGTAGAAGGGAAGGGGACAGGGTGCTTCAGGGGGGAGAAGGTTTAGTTAGGAGGAGGAAAGGCCGATGCGATTGGATTTAGAAGAGTGGTTGGTGCGGTCGAGGAGCTGGAGGAGGGAAGAGGTACCGGTGGGGTTGCTGGTGGTGGCGGCGGGGGCGATGGCGCGTTGTTTGCGGGCTTCTTCGAGTTCTTCTTTGTCTTCGATCTGGACTTCGATCTTGGTGGGTTTTCTTCTCAGCATTTTGGCATCTGACTGAAAAATGAGACCGGGGGTGAGCAAAAGTGAGGAGTAAGTAGGAGAGAATCCGCGGCCCGAGTTTTTGTGTATTAGTGGGGGACAAGAAAGAAACTATTTGCTTATTTAAGCAATACAATGTAATTTCTTCAAAGTTGAGGGGTGCATTTGTCAATAAAGGAAATAGTTGTGGTTTAATCGTAATACGAATTCGATTCGGTCTTGTTGGGTTTGGGTTCCAATTAAGTTCCAACCGAGGTCACAAACCATTCTTACCCGACTCACTCTTATCAAGATTGACTTAAACTCGAGTAGGTGATAACTCAAATTCGACTCGAGCTTGCTAATGAGGATTGACTCAAACTCAAATGACATGTCATGTTGGGGTTCCACATAAGCTGACCTGGCACCACATCAGCAATTTTCACCGATTTTGGTTAGCCAAGGCAAATCGAAGGGATGAAAATAAGTCGGAATATCGTATGCGTAGGGATGACTCCAAATTTTGAGGTCTAATATGGGGAAATGGAAAAAACTTTATTCGATCCATTCTCAATTATAGACGTACGTTCCACATGTAACAATTACTAAAATTGGTTTTGTATTGTGGGGGTGATCGCACTTCCTTAAAGAAAAGCAATCAGATGAAGGCTTTTTGATGTAGAGCATAATTGTTGTCCTTGTTTAGTTTCATTGTCAAGATATATGTATACCGAATTCAGCAATGAGAGCGAAGTAGTAATATAGCATTAGTATATAATGACTTGAGTAGTCCAAATTCGAATGATATTTAGGTGATTGATTCTTTCTTATCTGACAGCTATATTGGATGTATTGTTACACCTGAAAGTGATACTATCTTCTTTCTTGTTGACCAAACATTGTATGATAATGATTCATATTCCTAAACGTTCCTGTTCTGGTTATGGAATAACTGTTGGACTGATGTGCCTGCATATCATGGTTCAGGTTAATTTTATGATCTCTTTTAATCTCAAAGGCAAGGGTAGATAAGATAAGAATCCACCAAGTGAAGACTGTTGCCTTTGATTGGGTTTTTGGTACGGATGGTACCCATATTTTAGTGGTTGAGACAATCGTGTACCTAAAACTTTTGCCGAGACAATTATGTACCTGGAGTTGTTGCGGGCAGGTCAGTCAGGGGTCTCGGGCGGGGCATGTGCTGACGTGGATGCTGCCCCAAAATTGGGCAGCTGCCCGTTGCTCAAACGACGCCGTATCACCGCAATACGACGTCGTTTTGTCGTCCACATGGCAAAACGTGAGCCTCACTTCAATAGTTATGTCAACTCCAAACAATAACTTTCTTACCGGACAAAAAATAAAGTTCATTTTTTTCTTAAATAATCGATTATATATTCATAATCAATTAGATAATTATATTCTTATAAAATCTGATAATCACACCCAACAAATCTTAACAATTTTCAAAAAAAAAAAGGAAAAGAAATCTGATCTGTCGATCGTTTAGACAGTGAATCAACTAAACAAATCAACACCCCCACAAAAACCCTCCCTCCCCCTCCCCCTCCCCCCACCAGCCGCCGCCTACCACCCACACTCTCTTCCTTTTAGTTTTTAAATTTTTTACTACTCCACACAAATCCATTAAGTGAAAAGGAAAAAGCTCATGCTTTCACTAATCCACAAGCCCTGGTCGTCAGCTCCAATGTCCTTTCGTGAGCAGAAAATGGGTGAAGAAGAAGAAAAGGGAAAAAAAGAAGAAAAAAAAAAGAAATTCTTTTGTGTTCCCAGTAGACCGTGGTGTTGATGTCGGGTTTGGATGATGGTTGTTGTGGTGTCGGTGGCGGTGCCGGGTTTGGATGATGGTTGTTGTGGTGTTGGTGGTGATTTGCGGTGGTGGAGATAGAATAGCGAGGGACAGAAAGAAGGAAGGAGGGGAGGGCGGCGGTTACATTGCTGTCTGGATGGCTTTTGATCTGGCTTGGTGATTTTTGTTGGGAGAGAGGGTGGTGGAGGAGGACAATCCGGCCATGGGTGGTGGATGATTTTTCTTTGGTTTGCTTTCGGCTGAAAAGATGATAGGGGAGAGGGTGACGATTTTGATTTATTGTTAATTAATAAATTAAATGCTTTTTATTTTTGTGCATCATTAATGTCGGCAAAAAAAAACTACATTAATGTTTGGTCTAAAAATATATTAATGCTTTATTCTCCACTTGGAGAGCTTTTAAATATATTTATTAGTGGTCAAGTGGTAAGAATCATGTGGTTTTTTCGTTGAACCACTTGGACGACAAAACGACGTCGTATTGTGGTGATACGGCGTCGTTTGAGCAACGGGCAGCTGTCCAATTTTGGGGCAGCATCCACGTCAGCACAAGCCCCGCCCGAGACCCCTGACTGACCTGCCCGCAACAACTCCAGGTACATAATTGTCTCGGCAAAAGTTTTAGGTACACGATTGTCTCAACCACTAAAATATGGGTACCATCTGTACCAAAAACCCCCTTTGATTCATAAGAAGCATCACAACCTTTGGTTCATGGCTTGATATAGCCTCTGTTCCGGCACCAGATAATTAAGGTGAAGCGCCCCGACCCGTATTTACCGAACACAGTAAACACGTGCCGGAACTGTTCTTATTATAGTAGCAGACAGTACATACAAAATAACATACAGTACACGTAATCTCAAATACAACATCCGTCACCCGATCCCGGGGACCATTATTCAAACCACAACAGCAGTAGCAGAAATATACAATACAACATCATATAAAATATCAGCAGCGGAAGACTCAGAATGAGATGCAGCGGAGGTATGGATCCGGGGACTGGTGAAACAGAAATAGCGGCTGGCCGAACCACGTACCTGTACTACGAACAACTCATCCTACGGGATGAAACCCCGCAGGCGAGGGGTGAGTCCGAAGTGCTCACCGACGAAAGATAAACAGTAATATGCAGGCAACACAATACTTTCGAAGTAAAATTCCAGCAAAATCATAACAAGATACAACCAGATAAATAACTGAGCCAAGACCAAAAGAATGCTTAAATATTATCAAGTTTTATCTTTCGGGCCCTGTCACTGGACAAGCTAGGGGTCAGACCTGGTTATCAACATGTTCTGGGTGCTAGATCAATCCAGGGATCGACATCCCAAAATAGTAACCCAGGGATAGACATCCCAAAAATATAATAACGGGATAGACATCCCAAGCATAGACATGCTTAACATAAGTAACCAGATCATAGCCACCACAAAACAGTCTCTAACCTATCAGTCATACCACTACTTTCCTAGTGACAAATAAGTCGTCAACACAACTACCAAATATCCAATTATCTCATCAAAACAATAATTCCCACAATCAATAAATCAACCACAACAGCAATAATATCACAATCAAACTCAATTGGCTCAGCAGTTCAATCAGGCAAAATAATCACAAAAGAACAAACACAGTATCATGTGCAACATATCAAAGTTTATCCATCCTCACCTTAGCCGATTTCCCTACTCCTGAAAGTCCTCAAACTGTCCCGGCTCCGGTTCCTCGGAATGCTGTTCGTTATCAACTCCTATATTGCAAATAATAGCACATATTCACATAAGATGCACACAAATGTAAACGATGCTATACCGTAAAAATAAAGCTAATCCGATTCGTTAACGTCCCAATGAACCCCGTTATCACCATTACTCACTATTTATTATTTCTGCGTCAAAATTCCATACTATATTTATACCTGGCTATTTTTCCGGTATTACTTTGATAATATCCTTTCCAAAATATTTCCATAAGATTATTATGTCCATTTCTTACTTTCTTTTCCAAAAATTATAGTTATCATAAAATATTTTCTCGAATGCTATTGTACGTATATACTTCATCCTAATAGTAATTATTATAACGTATTTAAAAGGTATTTATAATATTTCCGGTAAAACATTTGTATCCTATATATCCTTAAGAAATTTTATCACAATTTAGTAATTATCTTATAATTATCATATAAGGGTAATTATTCCATATAACCATATACTACCCTTTTTATTATTTTCAGTAAAATTGTATTAGTGATATGTTTTTTTTTTTAATAAAACCAGAATTATATATACCTCTATTTTAATTCTTATTATCATTTTTATATATATTTTTTAATTATTTCGGACTGGGCCAAGGTCCAAGCCCAAGCCTAGTGTCTAAACCCAAACCAATTCTCCCTATTCCACTCACCCTAAGCCCACACTTAAAACCTATAGCCCAAAGTAAAGCCCCAAATTAAATCCAAAAGCCCAAGACCTAAGTCCTAAGCCTAAAGCCTAATGCCCAAACCCAACACCTAAAACTTAAACCCAAACCCACACACAATTCAGCCCAACCTAGTTTTTTTTAGCCGGGTCAGACCCGCGACCCGCGACCCGTATCCGGGTCATCTTCTTCCCTTATGCTCACCTTCACTTGCAGGGCGGCGGCGGCGGCGAGATGGCGACGGGCGAGGCGACGGAGGGAGGGGCGCGACGCGAGGAGGGCCGGCTTCATGGCTGTTGGAGCGGCGGTCGTCGGTGGTGGGAGCGTCTGCCGAGGAGGTATCGGGCGGCGAAGGTGACCTGCAGGCGCGGCAAGGCGGTGGTGCGACGGGGTTGCTTCGTCTGGTTGTCCCCACTGGTGACGACGGTCTACGGCGGCGTCGGCTTGCGGTTGCGGCGAGGAGCAGGGAAAAGGAAGGAAAGGTGGTGGCGTTGGTGGGCTTGTGGTGGCGGTCGGCGCGGGTGGTATGCCGGCGGTTGGTGGCGTGAGTTGTGTGTATTTTGTTAATTTGCTCTTTTTTTTTTTCTTTTTAAATTATAGTGAAGAACAGAGGCTAAACAAATTGCTGGGTTTTTGATTGATGCAGACAGCAGAAATGTTAGAGAATTTATAGGTAGGAAAAAGAGATGCTAAGTTGCAATTTTTCTTCAAGGAATATTTTAGTGGAGAAGAATTTTTTTTTTCAGTGGAAAGAAAAGAGATTCGGGGAGGAAATTTTCAGTGCAGAATTTTGACTATGTGTAGGGAAATTTCTGAACCAGCAAAATGACTTAACTGCCCTTCTAACTCCTACTGTGACAAAAACTTACCCAGGGGCATAATTGTCTTTTCGCAACTTCCAGATTCGAAAAATTCCAGCTCGTCTCGGAAATTCCACAAAAATATCCGGAGTATGGAGTGAAGCTCGGAATTGAAATCCGATGCTCGGTTTTCCATAAAATATTTACCAAAGGTTATTTTTATTCGGTAAATTACTGTATAAAGCTTTTACAGTTCCGGTAAAAACATAAATTTAACCCGGGTCGTTACAGTCTACCCCCCTTAAAAATAATTTCGTCCTCGAAATTCATTCTTATTCTGTGAAGAGGTGCGGATACTGGGACCGCATGTGTTCCTCAACTTCCCATGTAGACTCGTTTGCGGAATGCTTACTCCACTTGACCTTAACCATGGGAATGGTACGGTTCCGCAACTGCCGAACTTCTCGAGCAAGANTGCGACAAAAACTTACCCAGGGGCATAATTGTCTTTTCGCAACTTCAAAATTCGGAAAAACTCCAACTCGTCCCAAAATTCCACAAAAATATCCGGAGTATGGTGTGAGACTCGGAATTGAAATCCGATGCTCGGTTTTCCTTAAAATAATCACCAAAGGTTACTTTTATTCGGTAAATTACTGTACAAAGCTTTTACAATCCCGGTAAAAACATAAATTTTACCCGGGCCGTTACACACAGTCCACTTCAAGGTAAAAACAAGGGCAGAGAACTACATGAATGGCATCTTAGGGACATTAACAAACAAAAAAAAGGACCATTCCTACAGACGAAATTCTGTAAGTGAGTATTGGCCCCATCAAGCACTAAATTGCCATCCGATCCCTAGCTACATATATACTCTTACAAAAGGGAATTCATTACGTTTTAGATACCAAACCAAAAGAAAAATTGATTGGGTCTTCCTATTGTTGTTACAAATTAATTAATTAATTAATTTTATTTTTAGAAAGCGAATCACCTGTTACAACTATTATTAATTATAGTCAATATCACAATGGAATAAGTATTCATGTTCGCCCTAAAATGAACCCTACTTAATGCACTATTTGTAAAGAACAACTGGCAGTGTATATAACTGACGTGTAGTTCAAAATATCGCTGGTAAGGTTTCACTATGTCCACTAGTGGAAGACAGTGGTCCTTTTGTGGACTGCATGCCCTTTAGTTAGGCTCCTTTCGCCATCCAAAATCGATTACTTTCTTAGGAGCTCTTTTCTCTTTTTTTTTTTTTTGAATTTTTAAACACTTAGGGAAGACGAAATAAATGATTGTAATATTTAGTGTCCTTCTTAAGTGATTAGTACAAGATCAATTGAATAATTATGGAGTAGTTTGCTACTAATAACTTTTTTTAACTAAAAATAATGCTACAAAAAAAGAATTCCACTAAATTTAGTAAATATTTCCAGCGATATGCATCACTATTTGCTAAAGATATGAGGGGCCGTCCTCCTCATATTTAGAAGTCGGCAAGTGGAGCTTTTGGTATAGATCACAGAAGTAGGGTCCGTACATGAAAGCAAATCTAGTCCTCTTTTTAATCTCCAACCAAATCCAATATGGGGAACCAAAATTACGAATGCCATATTATATATCTCACACCATTTCCCTTTTCATATTTTGTGAATCATATGTCTTTGTTTTTGTTTTCTTTTGAACAGGAATCATATGTCATGTTATTTACTGACTACCTTTTCTTTATCATATTTTTGCTGGCTACCTATATGTCATATTATTATTATTTGGCTACTACCTAAGTGGCTTTTTTACCGACCTATATATGATCTCTGAGGTGGCCCTGCTGCTTTCTTGGGCCTTCACAGGTCTTCATCATGAGGAATTTGTCACAATCCTTGACGAGGTTCACTTTTTCTTTTTCATTTTTTACCACATGTCTATTTTATATCCTCTACGCTTAATTCAATTTCAATTCAACTGAAAACCCAACTGTTTTCTCGCTTGTGATTATTAATCCTCATGAGTTAAAAATTCCCTTTAAATAGTAAAGTTTTGTGTTTTTTTTTGGTTGAGATATTATACTTTCATTAGTTTATCAAGCATAAAAAATTATTAGGCCATACCCACTTGTAGGCCTACTATCTTCAAATGGCTATCGACAGCAAATCTTTATCCCAAAGGATCGACCATCCTTAATTTGCATAGAAAAGATTTCCTTAAGCAAGCGTCCAAACAAAACCCATATCTAGACCCCCCTTGATTGGATAAACATCTGGAAAAAATAGGGGTTAGGTTTGTGTCGTCTAACATTATTACAATATATATCATCGTCGCATAAAGCGTTTCTGGCTAGTTGCCAGAAAATAATGTTCCATGTCTGCCATGTACTACTATGTTCGCGTGCCTTTTTTACTACAATTCAAGGCAAAATTCACGTGAAAAAAGAATTTTAACTTTCCCTAAATAGTGTTCGGTACCGTGAATCTATGTTCTTTTGCTATTTGTGGGGATCCTTTCAAATAGTACAATCATGTTGCGTGTACCTGGACTCGGGACTGGTGCCCTTATTAAGAAATGTCTCCATCTGGTAGTGATAGCTAGTAAATGCCACATTCCTTTCGCATTCAATTCAAGGCCTAACATTTTGGTCCCTAATAAAATCCAGTCAATATATTTGAATCCATTTAAGAGTCTATCTCATTACTGATTGCTTTCTCCTTTTGCTTTGGATAAATAGTAGTAGTAACTAGTACAAGATCATGGTGATCCAAATAATAAGAATGGCGTACGTAGCCCCTCTTTTTTTCTTGGTTGAATTCTACGATGACTACTCTTTTCAATATTTGAGGCTTTTACGGATGAACATCCACCAATATTCATAGTAGAATAGGTAGTTTTTAAGGAAGACTTAGAGAAATTGGTCAAATTGTTACTTTGCAGTCTTTTTTCTATCACGTGTGGTTTGGAATTTCAATCCTTTTACCAGCACCTCATGAACCATTATCAGGTAGTACTAATTATAAGTATTAATTATCATCAGGTGTCCTTTGTGAGCTGGCTAAGTTTTACAATTCTTACCCACAAATTTAGATATTCGCCTGTTAAAAGAAAGTGTTCCCCACATTTTCACACACTTTCATGACAAGAAAAAATAATCTCAGGCAATGTTGAATGAATAAATATTAGATCCAGTCAATACCTAAATATTTGGCTCTGCCAGGCGTTAAGAATTCCTGGCCTATTCAAGAAACCCTGTAGGACAATCAATAGCCGAAGGACCGTGGAAACCAGAATGAAATGGAGTAACTTACATTGACTTAATTTGATGCACTTGTTCTCGTTTTATACTCACTAATCAACCAGCTCATGTTATGTATATATAATGCTCATGATCTATTATTGGATAATAGTGGATAGCGAGCGAATGCTTTCGGTGATCCAGATCAAAGCAGGTGAATAATATATATGATAAAACAAAAACTTTTAGAGAACGACCGAGACCGTTGAATGGTATATTGACCTTTTTTTTGTTTTCACGGCGGCTAGGTCGTGCTAGCTAGAGTTAATTAAAGAAGATGCTAGAAAAGAAGAAAAATGTAGTCAACTACTACGAAGTGTAACCATTACCACAAAAGGAAAGCAATACAAATGAGAAAAGAATTTTTTCTTTTCTTCGCAAAAGGGGAATGCTATTGCAATTTGGAAAAAGAAAAATCTGGGGTATAACATGCAATTGCTTAGCAACTTCTAGTGTCACAATCATCTTCGTTGGTTTGAATATGGTAGGATCAATACTGGACCAGAATGACTCTACTGAAAGCTAAAAGAAGAACATGCAAACTGATTTTATTGGTTAGATAAGGTGTCCGAGTTCAATTAAATATTTACTAGAACAAAGTGGTTCGTGGTTATAAGAGACATATCTGAAGGCTTTTAATGGAAGAAAACAAATGATAAAGAAAGAAAAGAAAAAGAACAGATGGGCAACTGGGATCCACCCCTATGATCCTTTCAAGGTTTTAAATTCGGGGACAAATTAGGATTCAAGGTTGGGGACCATAGGGCTTTCATGGAAAACACGGATCAAGATTATAATGGGGGTGGCTAGTTATTATTGTGCTCGATTCTTCTCTATCGAACGGAAAGTGGTGGCAACTTAAGAGTGTCCACATTTTAGACCCATTTTAAATAGGGACATTCATAGCCACTTGTTCTTGATATATATGCCATGACATTTTTCCAGATTCAATGCTTTTCTGGCACGTAGGGCATCAAACCACGGAGGTTGTTTAAAGTTCATGAACAAGAACAACGACAATGTTAGTGTGTTCGGCACTGAAATAAAGTTTCTTCAGCTTGTTTTTTTCCTCTTGCACATTGGATATAGTGCTCACTTGACGTCTATTGATTGCTACAAGCTAAGGATTGGGAAAGAACATGAACATGAGCCCGCATACACCATGAGAAAGTTGGACGGATTCTGAAGTTTTTCATGTGCAAAGCATGAATCTCCATGCCAAAAAGAATAATAGAATCTGTCTTGCTATGCATATGCTCCCAATTATATGCCCTTAAGATAGATCCTTAGACCACGTATAATGTAGGCCACTGTTGGGGACATCATAATTTGCATCATTCATGCCCTTATAGCCTTTCTAGCCTTATGGGATGACACATATCACATATGGTACCAAATTCTACCACTTTGTTTTGTCCCTTTAACTTGTTTTCTTTTTTCTTCTTGGTAATGTCCTTTTTAATTAATAAGGGGTAATTACGAGTTGCAAAATCTTCTCATGGTTCTTGAGTTTTGATCGTTGATTTTTGGACATTTATAGTCTCATGGTAGACCCCGTTTATCACGCTCCTTTTGACTACTCCATTGAGGATTTTTGCTAAGTGGTCAAGTGATTCGACCATCAAACGATGACCATCAATCATCCCCATCCCGAATGTGATAGATTGTCTTCTCATGATTCTGCAAGCGTGGGTTATAGACAATCAAAAGTCGGCTAGTCTAACCAAGCACAAAATATTTAATGACACGAGATTTCGGTTAATTTCAACCGGTCATTCAAAATCCAATTCCAATTATTAGTTGAAAATTCTTCACTATGGTATCAACCGTCAAGAAGCTACCAAGATCTTAACCATCACTCCACGTATTAATATAGCATAGCATTCCTTCTTAATTGTTATTTCGAATTAAGAAAAAAATCACGAGGAAGAAAAAACAAACAGATGAAGAAGACAAATTAAGGCACAAAGAACATGGCACGTTCTAGAATATGGCACCATGGTGCTAACTGCCAGAATAATGGCATACTGGGAAAAAACCAAATACTCCTAATACTTTTTGAATTTGTGTGTCTCATGATTAATTATTAAATTGTACGTTGTGTTTGAAAATAATTAGTTCTATTATTCCCGAACTTGCTTCAAATTTTGCCTAATCAAAGATTGAACGGCAAGTGTTTTTCTAGATGCTCTCTTCTGCATGTTATTTTCTGGCGTACGTAGCATACCATCACGTTCTTGCCCTGTGACAGCTTTTGTCGGAATCATCATCAGAAAATAAAAAAAGGAAAATACGGATGTGGATTTTCATAATAAAACAAAAGCTTTACCTTTGAAACTATCTTTTTTTCATTTTTCTCGGATACTTTCATTGGTCGACTATGCGTCCACCCAAGGATCTGTTCTTCTTGCTGCTAACGGGCCTAGAAGTAATTTATCCTAAAGAAAACAAACTGGCTACGACTTCACGGCCCGTTTCTTTACGACTCGAAGTTGGGCCAGCCTTACGGAAGCTCAGATTTCAGGCTAGCAAAAGCGAATCCAATGCGGCCCATTTGAACCATAATAATACATAGAGGCGATTGGGGGCACCCGGGAAAAGGTTGCACAATTCATACACCTCAATTTTCTTCCCGGAAACCCTTGCTCCTTGGCTCCATTTGGCAACTGGCTCTGTTATTTGGCCGGAATCCTAAAAATATAAATCAGAACGGGCAAAAAGAGCTGTGCGAAACCAAAAAATTGCTGGTCAAAAGTATGTTTTTGCTCTTTTCTTTTTTTTTTTGATGCTAACGATTGACTTTTATAACTAAAAGAAGTATAGTATTTACAAGGGGAGAAAAGACGGACCACTATTTGAAAGAGATCAGTCGAGAAAATTGCGCTGGAGCCTAGGTACAGAGTCTAACTAACGAAAATGAACTAAGAGCTAGACAACCAAAATTTCGACTCACACCTTTCCAGGATTTAAGGGGGTCAGCGTTCAGCATAACAAAGGAAGCGCTAAAAGGGAATTCAGGGTGCGAGGCCTTGAGCCAAAAGTGTGCATGAACCATGCTTTTGCTCATGTATCATGTTAGGAGGAGAACAAATCAAAATCAGAGGTTGTTTTCTCAATGTTCCTGTCCATATGAAAGGATTTTTATCTCCACAACACAAGGTTTAAAGCGGTGGCTGAAGATTGGTCTCCGAAACTTTTGGTGTAAATCTTTCCTCCAGTTTCGATGTCCTATAATTTGACCGTGCAGGCAAATGAATACCACCAATACGGCAATACCAGGTTTAACATTGTTCGGGGCTTAGTTAAGATTTGATTAGGATTCTCCTAATGTGCTAACTGTTGACTAATGGAAATCCAATTCCTTTACGAGAAGAAGAAACTTCCTTTTACCACGACTTTCATCTCAAATTTAGGAGATAAAGGAAGCGAAAAGGAGAATCTGAACATGGGAAGTTTTTTTCAGCTCTGTAAAGTTTCCATACTTTCACCATAGCTTAATTACAGAGGGATGAAGCGTAACATTTCAAGAAAAAAACATTCATTCTTCGAAGACGCGAAGATCCAACGTAAGATTTGTAGTAGCTACAACGCAAGCAAATGCATGAATTTGTTAAACCATATTGCAGTACGCCAAAACCTTAGCCGGCCTATATTCCCTTCTCACCTCACCTATACCTATATATTGCTTAATTATGCATGTCTTGCATTGCACTTGCCAAATCTCAATATTGTGGAATCAGAAATAGAAAAAAAAAAAATGAAGAACCTAAAAGATATCAAGGATCTGGACAACTGAACGGTTGCAAATAGGACAAGATCCTCGATTGACCCACAATTCCCTCGAACAAACCCTGCAAAACGTGTGTCCACAAGGAACGAAAGCCGCACCTTTACTCCTCTCCATGCACACGCAGCACATCCAATCACCTTCGTTCCCCCCAACTCCAACTCCAACTCCAACTCCTACTCCATTGTCGTTATCATCCTTGTTGTCCTTCCTCTCATTTTTCTTCTTCCTCAAATCCACACCGTCCGTTTCTTCAATCAATCTCACCAATGTCTTCACGGGCTTTGGCTGATTCATTGGGCCCCCATTTGCACCCCGCAAACTCCGCTCCGCGGCTAACGCCATTGCCAGGTTCATCCCGGGGCCCGTTACTACGGTGCTGTTGTTATCAGCCAGAGCTTGGCCCACGCTGGAGACTAGACTTTGGGCCCGGTGGCTGAAGATGGGCTCCTCTTCTTCTTCCTCGATAACGGGCATTGTAGGAGTTCTTGGGCTCCATATGGCCCCACAGCAACCCAGGGCCTTGAAGTTGAACGACAGCCGTTGCTTTAGGCCCTTCCATCCTGTGATTCCATCTGGGCCGTTCATACTTCTTCCTTCCCTATCTCCTTTTATAAAAAAAAAAAAAAAAGAAAACTCTGCTCTTGTTTTAGTCTGGACTAATTCCTGCAACTGCAAGCTCCATGTGGTGGTGTTCCTTAGCAAAGGAAAATGAAGAAGAAAGATGGTTGATTATTAATACTATAATGCAATCCAAATGACAAAAAAAAGGGAAGAAATATGGCAATAATGCAACATTGCATGCCTCAGTGTATTCTTTTCACTCTAGAGATCAGAGTAGAAGAATAACACAAGCATTTTTGCTGGCATGCACTGTTGCTAATGTATCATGTCTGCCAGCATTTAGCATATTTGTGAGGAGAAAACCAATGCCAAGAGGTATATATAGAACAGGCAACAGAGTAAGATACAATGAAATGCTAAATAAAACTTCCAGGCGAAAAAACGTTTACTTGCATGTTAGAGCGGGGTTGCAGCTTCACTTACCATTAAGGGTTTGATAGGGACTCCATTGACAATGAATCTTCAAGGTTTATTTCAGACCCTGCTCTTTGTTAATTGTTAGTTGCAGGGAGGGAGTGAGTGACAAAGAGAGCAGCGGGCTTGGAGTTGTATAAGAATGATGAGTAAATAGACTGTTTTAGTAGTATTAAGTGAGTCTCTGGCTTCTTCTGACTTGCAGGAATAAATTGCCGGGGGGGAATAACTGGTTAAGAGAACCAAACGATAAGAAATGATGCAACTTTTTTCTGCAGGCAATAAAAACGCGTAGGGACCCACATAATTCCTTACCATTTTGGCCATTATCTTGTGCAGTAATTTCACATTCTTTCTCAATCAAAAAAAAAAAATTTCACATTCTTTCTCCCTAACCCAAACATACAATGGAGACGATGAGAAGTAGAGAATTAGGACACAAACTTTTTCTCTCTTTGATAATCTTGACTCAAAAGTTCAGCTCTCTCGTCGGTGCATGTGTATAGTAAGTCCTTATAATGCATTTTGTTCATTTTTCAAGAAAAAAAGTTTAGCTCCGTAAACTATATAGATCACCATCCTCATCAGCAAAATAAATCTTACAATATCCCAGCACTCAGAGCTGGAATTCGCAATAACTTGGTCAATGAATAAACAGAATTGCTTCAATTCCGACATCAAGATAACTACTAATAAGGACAATAATTGAAGCCATAAATTGGCGCATTGATCAACAATTACTCCGCTCTACTATTTTTGTTTGCCTTTTACGGGGACAGCAAAAAATGTTCTCTAAAAAGGATGCCTTTCTTCCCTTTCTAACCAACTATTGCACTATTGCTGATACCCTAATTCTATGAACTATGAAAGAGAGTACACATAAGAATTGGAAAGTGAGAGCCTTTAGCGTACGTACTTAGTTGTGGAAAAGAAAAAAGGAGGGATTGGAATCCAATAAAAGCCTGGGTTTTACTTTACAGTTCAAGTGCTGGTTGTACTTCTAAAAAGGGTAAGGGAGGAGGGGTATTAACAGCTTAAAGAGCCAATATAGGATGCAATCTTCTTTTAGATAAAGGAAAAGAAAGAAGAGCGTCATGTAATAATGCCCCACCCGGAAAGCCATAACATCCGGCAATTTGAAGTCATGTATGCACGAGCCTTCCTTCAAATCTTTTCCATCAACCACCAGTTCTAGCAAAACCCAAGTCCGTGGCAAATGTAATAGAACAAAACAATTTGTGGAATAACATAGCCAAGTGAGGCGCACATGAAGTGATTCAGATTTCAGACATATAACATACTGTTCCTTAACTTTTAGTTCTGGCCCCATTTTATGCATAATTAATGCAAAGAAGAGGACGCATGTGACATACCAAGTTAATCTCATTAATCACACACCTGCTCAAGACGGGACCAAATTCGACTCTCCCTTCCGTGATTTTCACTTGCTAAAACTTATTCTTATTTGGAAGCGTGTCAGATAGAAACCAATGAAGGGAGAAGACTACCATTGTCCTTTTAGGTAACAATCGTCAACAGGAAAATAGTCCATAACAAATGGCCAGCTGAAGTTGCAGGTCTATGGGTTAGAAATCGGATCAAAATTCAAACACATGATTAACAGCAACGTGCAACTATTATTATAAAACAAGGATCTACGTGGACTTTTGGATCTTCAAGGGCCCATGCCAGGTGTATATCAAGTTTAAAAATCACAGAACCCAGCTGCATCTAATCTTAGCCATCATTAGTAGAATAATTGTGACCCAGATACTATTAGAAAAGTCGAGCTTGACATCCTCCACATAAGCCGCAAATTGCGCGTGATTTTCAACATAACAAGCATTACTTTTACCTTAACATAAACTCAACAGAAAGATGTTGCATGCAAGTTTTTCATGATAAATTTACTAGCAGTAACAAAACTTGCAGGCAAGAATATGTGCACATCTTCACCAATCATGTACTGAATAGATTTATACAAATGCAGGGCGTCAAAAATACTAATGGATACATCCTCTTAACTTCAGGAATAATACAAGTAATACAACATCTGTGGTCATCTTTCAGAATAGTATGCTCTCCCCTTCTTTTTTCCCTAATTCAATTTAACCATAACTACTAGGGGAGATGAACAACTCTAAATCATAAAGAATATGGAGCTCCTAAATCAATTTATTAACTGGAGCTACCTAGACTCACCTCATATGTACAGAAGGAGATCTCCATTCATCAAATTTCTGTTGATTATAGGAGCTAGTTAAATGAATCCTACGGCTGCGTCCAAACAACCTACACAAGAAACTGGCCCATCAAAGATAGCACCATTCTGCAAGGAAATTCTGCTGAAAATCAGGAGAAGCTAGATAAAAGTTTCTTGAAAGGAAAGTGTGCATTATAACCCCTTGTTTTGTCACAAAAACTCTCACATTCAGGACATAGACACATAGAGAAGGCTAATTTTGAAGGCAGAGCACCATATTCTGGAAGACAAGATGGTAAGCTACGACTGATTAAAAGAATACAAAATGGGAAGTCCATGAGAGAAAAAAGAATCTTACATTGAAAAATTCTCTTTCAATCAGCATTTGCTGGTTTGATCAATATCTGTACAGCGTGAACACTGGATATGCTGTGGAACACTGAAAACATATGGCAGTGGAAGAAAAAGAATTGTTAACAAAATTATCAATAGTAAGGAAAGCACAATTTTGCAACAAATCTTGTCAACCCCTTGATAGGATGGTGAATGAGGCTAAAAGTTAATGTGAACAGATATCATTTTCAAAGCAGGTTTTGCTTGGCAAGCAAAGGCAGTCAACAAAATTGAACGTTCAACCAATTGAAAACATATATTCACCTATATGTCTATAAATATAAACGGACTCGGTGAACATTAGCTACAGCTCGTGGCTAGTAAGGAGGGGACCTACAATTTCAACAAAATCAGAAACTGAAACCTGCGTCAATGTATAAGCCACTGCCAAAGAATCCTGAAAAACGAAAACAAACTCGAGGCATTATTTTGTGCTTGCTACAGTACAATGAGTAATTGAATAGTGGTTATGCAATGATGGATTCTATGTGATCATCTCCAGAGAGAATGCAGGCCTTCAATCCACCTTCGTCTCATCTCTACAAGTCTAATAACTTGCAAAGCTCTAAAGTACACAACAAAATAACATCTATTTTTCAAGGGTTTTAGAAAGAGAAACAATATGGTAAAGAAGGCATGCTAGTACTGGACTTGATATAAAAATCTCGACATGTTAAGTTAAGATTAGAGTGCGACCAGTCCTTCAAGTTTTTTAAATGATGTTACTGATCAATTGTTGGCTCCAATGTAGAACAGAAGAGTTATCATGTTCAATGGCAAGACAATGAGAAGGCCGATTAGGTGCAGAGAATTTAAGAGAATGAGTTGTAAATCTGACTTTAGATGTGTATCACATACTCTAATGTCTTTACTTGTAGCCAACTTGTTTCAATAAATGTCGATAGCTACGGCCACGAATGATTCGCTGCCACCAGAACCGGAGCAAGTTCTGGAAACTCATTTCTAGGCGTTGCTGAACAAGCCTGTACAACAGAAGAATATGAGATGCGGACAATTTGGACGTCAATTAGGTAGCAACGTCAAAACAAAATGATTGCTTACCATCTCACAAGGCATCTCTCAATACCTCTTGATATGGGACGCATGAAGGATGGATCACGTTGAGCATATATCAAACCAACCTAGGAAATTATCTCGCATAATGTTAGAGGAAAATAGATCAGACACTGAGATTTTCGCATGCTGAACTGAAATATAAAAGCAAAGTTATACATCTGGTGAATTTTTTTCATGTTTCAGTTACTATTTTCAATACAATATTTGACCAAAATCCAAGGCACAAGACAGTTAAGAAAAGCCAGCTTGAGATACTAATGCCTCTTGTTTTTCCTTTTATGTAACACCAGCTCAAATAAACAGTGGTTTCGGAAAGTTGATGAAAAACATATATGAAGTGAGAATCCATTTAACTATAAACAAAAGGACAAGGTAGAATCCAGAGAAGCAAAACACACAAGAATATGTAAACCAAAAAAAAGAACCCACGAGAAAATAAGATACCTCTAGCAATGCATTGGCACAAGGATCATCAAAGATCTCAAGGCTACAGTCTGCAAAATAATTAACCTGCGCCAGTGAAGAGAAAGAAAGATTAAGAACTATTAGTATTTAAAAAAAAACAAAGAACTAGATCCATAGCAACTACAGCAAAAAAAAAACAGAGAAGACAAATCAACCAGATCATTTACAGAATGGCGATCGAAAAGGAACGCAATCAGATTCATTTGACCAATTAATTTCACTGACATATGGTTCCATCCATACTTAAGAAGCAAACTTGAGAATCGGGATTTGTGGAGCTTATATAATATCTCATGCATGTAAATTAGTTCCAAGATAAGATAGGGAAATGGAACATAGGACTTGGGCATTATGTATTTGAATAAAACAATTCTTCATTTATATTACCCCAAATTCTACATTCACTAGAGACTGAACAAAATCCATCAGCTGTACTTTAGCCCATGTCAAGCACAGAGTAGGATCATCATTTTGTGGAGGATGCCTCCAAGGAGCACCAAACCGTAGTCTGTCCTTTGGAATTTTTCCACTTTTTGCATCATCAACAAACTTCTGCAGGAGCGCTAGCGCTTTATCCATGGCAGGATTCACCACAGTAACCTACAATGGCAGAACTAAGAGTTACTGCAGCGGGAAAAGATATGCTTCCAAAAGGTTCAAAACACAGCAAAATATCCAAATAACATCCTTAATGTAATTTCACTGTAAAGTCAAATTATTTGTGATGGACGCAGCACTGTCAAGACAGAATAACTATAGTCAACACATGTTGGGAGTGCATTTGGAAGATTTCAATCAAATCAAACAAGCGCAGGACCTTATATTAGTTAAACCATCCTTTTGTTTTGTCCTTTCTCTAGGTAACCAAAGATTACAATTGCTTGAATGCCAGTAAGAGCAGGGAGAGCAAAATCCATAAGTCTCACCAGGCAATCAACAAAGTGTTCTAAATCTTAAACCAGAGTCCAGAAATTCAAACAAATGTTGCTTTTTTGTGTCATTTTCTAGAATGAGAAATGCATTTGTAACCATCCAATTTCATTTTTATTGACATGACCCAAACATAAAAGCAATGCAAGTGCACAAGATAACTGAAAATGCAAAATTAGAGAAATTAACCAAAGAAATTAACCAAACTGTGATTATAATATAGTCAGGGTTGTCATACAAGCGAATTAACATTAACTATTGGCTACTCTTTACCCACTCGACATAGATATACAAACATCTAGCTGACAATAGGAGACATTTGCTGAAATCAGAAGAAAAGGACATCACTAAGCAAGTGGGTGCTACAGAATTAATAGGTCAGGAAAAAAAGAAGATAGCTTTATTCCTCAACAGAATAAAAAAAGGTAACAAGTGATTCAAAGTATCTCATAAAACATACAAGAGCACGCTTTCTCTCATTACAAACTTGCCTGCAAATACGCAAGATACCCATCAATGACGTCTTCAAATGTGCTAGCCTTATCTTCCAGCACCCTACCATTAAAATGGAAAAATGGAAAGTGAATATGCACCATTACTTTACAGAATACAAGATCAATCAACTGCCCATGTTCAGAGAATGATGTAACTATACTTTAGAGTATCTCTCAAGAAAAAAAAATCAAGCTCAGCATGATTTGCAAAGGACAGTCATATTAAAACAATTCAGAATTGTATTGAATTTTTGTGGCTGGATAAACCGATCATCAGGTAAAGAAAACTAAAGAGCCAGGAACACAAAATGATACCCAAAACAAGATAAATATACATCCACATGGAACTGCAGGCATATATGTAGAAGACTAACATCTAATTCAATTCCATATGCTGAAAAGGATATGTTTTGTTTTTCCATAATTAAAGGCTTCAAATTATATGAAAAAATGCCTAAATTAATTAGTAGAAGTTCTTACTTCTGGTAATAGCTGCTTTGTTTGAGTGCATAGAGCTCAAACAAATGTCGAGGGTTTGGCCCAAGCACCTCAACAATCACTGCCCACTACAAATCAACAAAGAAAATGTTAAATCATAGACAACATGGATGGGTATGTGGGGAGATTGATTGAACAAAACTGGGAAGCAAATTTAGCATGAGACTGGACTTGGATTATTCAGGTTTCTATGTTCTTTCTCCAAGCAGCTATTCATTCATTTACTCCAAGCTGAATATTTTACAAGGAAAAAAACAAATATATTCTTACTTCTGATTGACTGAAGTAATCAGCAACCATATGCAGTTTTGCTTCTTGAGGAGTCCATCCAAATGTCTGCAGATGAAGCAAAGTGAAATGTGCAACTTAATCCTTGATCTACACAGTTACATGCTGATTTAAAGACACATATTAATAAATGAAAGCTTATTTGCTTCAAAATTTCAGCCGGGGAAGATATAAACAGACACGAAAACAGGCATAGAAGCCCATGCAAACACACATGCTTAGGAGAAGGAGAACCAACAGCAACAATAGATTCAGTTTGAGCTATCCACCAGATAAAAGAAGAAGAAGAAGAAGAAGAAGAATAAGAAGAGAAGTTTCAGTTTGAGTACCTCACGAGAGATGAAGATGTCTGGAAATCCAAAATCAATGAATGCTCGGTACGAATAGTAGCTGTGCCAACAGCATCGATCAGTAATAGAGGTTAACTACCACAATCATCAAGAATGAGCAGAACAACTGAGTGTTTACCACGCTATTTTTAAAACTTTTATTTATCTAACCAGTCATGAAACCCCACTATAAGAATGAGTTTTAAAAGCCATGACTTATGTTAGCATGCAAAGCTTCATGCTACAACTTGTCAAAATACAAAGCAAGACCAGAATCTCATCATTATTTAGATGGAGTAAATTTCTATCCTGTAATCCCTTAAAATGGGTGTAACTCAACTTTAGATGCCTTGTCATATACAAATAATGAAATACTACAAACAAAAAAGCTACAAGCTACCTAGAAATGCCAGTAAACTTAATTTTCCCTCGGGCGTTAGTTCATCTCTTAAAATTTCCGAGCAATATTGACAATATGTGTGATTCCCAGGCACAAAAGCTAGTTTGCTGATTAAAGAAAAGAGAGCTCGTGTATAATATTTGCAACATGCCTAACAAAACTTCCCAGGCTTCCTGATCGGCAATACACAACAAAAAGATAGAGAGGTTCGGAAATCACCCAGAAAAGAAGAAACCTGTGTTCTAATTTCCCCACTGCTAGTTCGAGTTTAGAAGATTAGCAACAAACAAAACTGTAAATCCGCCTGGTTAGGGAAGTGGTTTTCATGTCTAATGAACATAACGATAGTCTTGCAGTCATCATGGAGGAATGGAACTCGGCCTGACTAAAGTCCAAAGATGAAGGAGGTGAAATTTGAAACAAATAATTTTTCTTTTCCAATCAAAACCACCATTAGGAAACATAATATGGGACAAAAATCTTGCACTCCTTCCATCGTTGGTATGTGCCGGATCAGTTCTAAAATGAACACAGTAAACAAGCAGGCAACAAAAATGTTACTGCCAAATAAGATGACTTACCTATCCGATGTCACCAACATAACAGGCAAGCACCTCTCATTGGCGCCCAAAGCAATGATTCTCCATATCAGACTGTCATGATACATCGCACCAGATACTGAGGCAGCATCGTCAGTCAAGATCGCCTTTTTAAGAACCTCTATGTTGTTTATAACCAGCTTCGGCTGCGCCCATTCACATGGCAAAAAAACAAAAATCAAACAACCAACCCACAACCATATTGAGCAATTTTCAACCCAATTTACAAATATTGCTCTAGTGACCTGAAAGTAATCAATCTCAGCAGCTTCAGACAATAACTCCAGCAACAAACAAGGCCAGTCGGTGCAAGAATTGGCCAAAGACCGCGAAAACCCACCAGTCCTATTCAAATGAGCAATGGCATTAGCTCTCCACCCCTGCTGCATCTTAACAATCTCCTTGGCCAATCTCAAAGCCACAATTGCCTCCCTAAAATACGAAGCCTCCTCCATGGACAAGCTCTTGGTTCCATTCTCCCTCAACCCACCAAGCACCTCATCAATCTCTTGGGCATTTGATCGAGCAGATAGAGAGAACACCGCCCGGTCCCAGAGAACCGCACTAGATACCTTCTCGGCGACCGCGTTCCTCCTAACATTGGGGTTGTTCTGCAGGATTACGCCGCGGAGGGCGGTGTCGAGGCGGTGCCACTTGTTGAGTGTAGAAAAGATTTGATTGGAGCTGATGGAACCCAGCTGGATTCCCTTATGGGCCATGGACTCGAGGCAGGATTCGAGCTGGGTTTTGCAGTTGGCGAGGGGTGGAGGATCGCAAGTCGACCAGGAGGACCATGGGTAGGAGCTGTGGTGGTCCGGGTGGTGGTCCTTGATGGATTGTGCGAAGTCCACGTAGCCTGTAATGTGAGGGCCTCTGTTCCATCCTTCAAGGAGACCTGTAACCAATGGAAGACGAAGAAAAAAAGGGTGAAATGAAGAGATGCATATGAGGACAATGTAGAGGGACAAAAATGGTATAGGGGGAAATATACGTTCGAGGATGAGGGAGGTTTTCCCGGCGCCGCGGGGGCCGTGGAGGATGAGGGGTTGAGGGACGCGGTGGCGCTGGGCGTGGTTGTTTAGGACTGTTTCTAGTAACGGCCTTGGTATTATCCTCCATGGTTTGTTCACCATTTTATGTTTCTGTGAAATGTGACACACAAATGTACACAAAAGCTCCTTGTGCTGTGCTTCACTTTGAGGGTTTAACCGTTTAAGCTAGAGAGTAACGAAGCAGGAGAGTGTAAGTCAGTACTGGAGAATTTTAGGGGTTTAGGGGGAGACGAGAAGAGGACTTTCTGGATCAATATGGGCCCCTCTTGTTTTGCAATGTTTTTGTTGGTGATGCTTTGTTGGTGTGGATGTGGAGGCCCAATATAGCTCATAACGGGCCTTTTGCCTTCTTCTCCTTGGGCCACCGCCAGCATAATAAATGGCGTTAAGGTATATGTGTGGGCTGTGAGCAAAACTGCACCAATTGGTAACGGGCCTCTTTCGGCTTTTTGCCTCTTGGGCCTCGAGGCATGCATCTTCTTCATGTGTGTATTCTGTGAGCAAATTTGCACCCAACCGGTGACTCTGCATCTTTCGCTGCTTATGGCAATGTTCTTGAGTTCAAGTTCTGCTTTGATGGGTATTAAATTTTAGCTATACCTATTTACCCGGGGTACTTATTATGGCAGAATATGGGATCCGTATTAAATTTCATTGTGGCAGTTAATATTTATACCTACTTACTTTGTGCCCACAGCAACGTCTCTGTATCAAGTCCAATTCGAGAATCTTGTGCTCGTTTTGAGGATGAATTTACTGTCCCCAACTGCCTTTTTGCCATAACAATGACAAAGAAAAGAACTAGATATGTTTGTCCAGGCATAGAAAAATATCACAATATGTAATCTAAAACGGTGACAAAACGTTGGTATGTAGTAGTAATTAATGGGGGTCACATCTCACAACTGAAATAAAGATTCAGAAAATGAGCATTCACTCATTTGTCCAATCACTACCTTTCTGTGCGGATCGGTGTCTAGGTCCTCTCACACATGGTCTCGGACCAAAAGATACCAAGAATTTCAATGCTCGGAATTTTTAGTTTTTGACATTTCCATGCAAGCTTATGTACAAGAGACATAACAATTGCAATTATGGTTTGCATAAAAGTTTACTAAAATCCATATTTAGGTTGAAATGAAAAAAAAAAACCAACAAAATAAGGAAACTAACTAACACTTTCTCAGTTGGATCACGAATACTTCCAAAATTAATGCTTATGTTGCTAATTTATCATCACGAAACTTATATTAATGACTTGGGGATTAAAGAAATCACAAATGTTTCCCGTACTTTATTGAAGTTCCCATTGTTTGTATGAACAAACTGGTCCAATTAAGCTCTGTCCACACCTAAAATATGCTATTCGGTGCTAACTGGCCTATAATTTATCCAGTTTTTTCTTTTTACCTGTAAATTCCGTGATCGATGCCCCACACGCAGATTAAGCTCCCTTACTATGAAGTATGTGTAGATCAGCTTCGCTACTTGTTGACCACTTAGTTTGCAACTTTTTGTCAACTAGCTCAAAAAAATAATAAGATTGAATGTTAACGCAATTGTTTAATCACGTTTCCTTCGAGAATAAACCAAGGAAGACTTTAAAGTGCTTTCCAATACTAAAATGCCACTTATTTATTTCACAGAGTCAAAAGAAACTTTTATAATTTCCTAATTTCAACACGAGCAAGAGTAGGAAATTCCAAGTCAACAGAAAAACAAAAGCAATCCTCTATACATATCTATTAAAGCACATAAAATAATAATACTTTCTATATATATCCATTAGACTTATCACTTTTTCTACTAATCAATATATACCATTATCACCTACAAAAAATATATGTCGCATCAAACATTTTTTCCCGGATTGACCAAAACATTGTAATTTGTATAAATCTTCAAAGACTTCATCAAACTCAACCAATAGACAACGACCGAAGAGATAAAAGAAAAAGGAAAAAAAACCAAATAAATGGAAAAACCTCAACAAAAAAAGAGGCGACGTGTGGGTCAAATCCTGAAAAAGTGACAATAAAGGCTGACTGGAGATGAGCTTTAGCCATTAGAGAGATAGAGGCCCAGTAACTTACACAACAACACACACGCCATTACCTCCCTAAACCTTCCCTTCCCTCCCTCAATAGTGTGTCCTTGCCTTGCCTCAATACAATTCCTTCGCTTTCACTACTCCTCGATATCAGCTAGGCTTCACCTTTTTTCCTCCATTTCTCGTGTCACTTGTCAGTTCACCTCCCAAAACCCAATCTCTCTTTTCCCTTTCCTTTTGTTTCTTCTTTCCATCTAGGCATTTTACTTCCCCTCTAAGCCAAACAAAAAAAAAACACCCCATATTCTCTCTCTCACATGTGTACATTACTACATTGACTCAACCCCCAACACTCCGGTCCTAACCCGGACCAAACTCCCACAACAAAATGCATACTACCGCCGCCGCCACCGAGTCTCCCTCGGCGGAGGAACCGCCGCAGACCCTGCTTGACTTGATTACCGGCGTCCTCTCCCTCCTCCTCCTCTCCTCTTCGTCCGTCCAATCCTTCGTCGGCCGGTGGCAAGTCCTCGCGACGAAGCTCACCTCCCTCCGGTCCTCCCTCGCCGCCCTCTCCGACTCCCCTCACTGGTCACAGAACCCTCTCCTCCACACCCTCCTCCCTTCCCTCCTCTCCACCCTCCAGCGCCTCCAGTCCCTCTCCGGCCAATGCTCCTCCTCCTCCTTCCCCGGCGGGAAGCTCCTCTTCCAGAGCGACCTCGACATCGCCTCCGCCTCCCTCTCCAACCACCTCCACGACCTCGACCTGCTCCTCCGATCCGGCGTCCTCCACCAGTCCGGCGCCATCGTCCTCTCCCACCCCGCCCCCGGCTCCGACAAGGACGACCTCGTCTTCTTCATCCACGACCTCTTCACCCGCCTCCAAATCGGCGGCGTCGAGTTCAAGAGGAAAGCTTTGGAGTCGCTGCTCAAGATACTCAACGACGACGAGAAGTCCGCCTCTCTAGTCGCCAAGGAAGGTAATGTAGGGTACTTGATCGGTTTGCTGGATTTCAACAACTACCACTTCTCCATTCGCGAGCAGGCGGTCACCGCCGTCTCCATCCTGGCTTCCGCCGGCAACGAATCGAGGAAGATCGTGTTCGAAGAAGGTGGGCTAGGCCATCTCTTGAGAACATTGGAATCTGGGTCCATGCCATTGAAGGAGAAAGCCGCCATCGCGGTCGAGGCCATCACCGCCGATCCCGACAACGGGTGGGCGATCTCCGCGTACAGCGGCGTTTCGATACTGATCGAGGCCTGCCGATCCGGGTCTCAAGCTACCCAAACCCACGCGGTTGGTGCTATTAGGAACGTGGCGGGAGTGGAGGATATAAAGATGGCTTTGGTGGAAGAGGGAGCCGTGCCCGTTATTGTCCATTTACTCGATTCGGGTACTAGTGCCGCCCGAGAGAAGGCTGCTAATTGTCTTTCAATTCTAGCTTCTTCCGGTGAGTATTTTCGCGCGTTGATTATCCAAGAGAGGGGATTACAAAGACTCCTCAATTTGATCCAAGACACTTCATGTTCGGATACCATAGAACACGCTTTACGCGCCATCAGTTCGCTCTCGGTTGTGGAATCGGCGGCCCGGGTTTTGTCGTCGTCGACGGCGCTTATAGTCCATCTCGGCGAGTTTATCAAGCACGGGAATGTGGTTTTGCAGCAAATTTCAGCTTCATTGTTGTCCCATCTATCGGTGAGCGACGGGAACAAGAGGGCGGTTTCCAGTTGCATGGGTGCACTGGTGAAGATGATGGAATCGCCGAAGCCGGTGGGTCTACAGGAGGCGGGGACGTTTGCGTTGGTTTCGCTCTTGACGGTTAAGTCGAATAGGAAGGAATTGGTGAGGGATGAGAAGAGCGTGATGAAGCTGGTGCAGATGTTGGATCCAAAGTATGAGCATGTGGCGAAGAAGTTTCCGGTGATGGTAGTGGCGGCTCTGTTGCACGGAGGGAGTGGTGGGTGTAGGAAGAGGCTGTTGGCGGCCGGAACTTACCAGCATATGCAGAAGCTGGTGGAGATGGAGGTCGCCGGAGCTAAGAAGGCCTTGCAAAGACTTTCCGGGAACAGGCTCAAGACTATGTTCTCCAGGACTTGGAGGGAATAAGCACAAAAGATCACTAACCCCCCCCCCAATACACAAAAAAAAAGTAAGATTTTTTATTAAAATTTTCTTCATTTTAAGCTTGCTAGTATTATTCAATTTCCATAGTTAATTGAAGAATCGCTAATTAAATTGCATAGTTAAATTGGGTGTATCGTGTTTATGATTTATGGCATGCTAGGTAGTAATATTGGCAGGAGGGGACACCACTAGGTGGTGGACCTAGTACTTTTGATACAGACGAGGTAGTTTCATTGACAAGTCACGAGGGTACAGAGTTATAGTAGCAGTGACCCCCGTATGGGGATTACAGTGGCCATTTCCATTGATTACTTCTGCTAGACTCTAATTTGCTATCATCAATAGAGGTGAACTGTATAGGGTCCTCTTCATGGGCCAACTTCTGGTCATCTAGACCAGCTGCCTTGAGTGGGGAAATTAATCGTGTGAATTATTGACTTTTCTTAAGCCGAAATTGGTAGTATTTATAGGGCTAAATGGACTATGACCAGTCAACACGTGAATATCAATAGCAGCTACTTTTCCTCCTTATAAATTTTCTATCTAATCTGTTTTTCTTTCTGTTTGGACAATGGCAGGTCGTTTGGATTTTTCTAACCGTCCAAGGAGGAAACCACTATCATGGACAAGCAACAGACAAGCATACAACAGGGACTTCGCATACCCCTTACCCTTTTTTTCCAACCTCATTTCATAATAGCACATAATAGCACCATCTATCTTAAAAAGTATATTAGTTTATTTATGGTAATACTTATAATATAACAAAAGCATGGATGCGGTTTTTAGGGAGTATCCTCGTTTGCTTTTTTCTTTTTTATATCTTAATCTTATTTTAATTGATTCACTCAAGATGCACTAAGAGAGAGAGAGAGATAGGGTATGATGATTGTCATGTTATACTCCCTTTAGTTTTTCTTTTCATGCCAACTTTTCCCCATTATGTACATCCTAGGGGGCCTTGTTTCATATGTAACAGTCAAATGGATTTTTTGACAGAAAGTGTGTAATGGATTTGATGCAATATTATCATCCTCCGATATTGTTGATTCTGCGTTGAGTTTTGTGTCCTTAAAAGGCTGGTATGTGGGGGATATATATGAGCATTCAAACTCTATTATGACGATGCTGATGGTGAAAATGTTGATTGATATGGACCAAGCTTGGTATGACTGAAGGGGGATACAATAATTGATCATGTATAACTCATAGCACCCCCACCACCAGCACCCAAATGCCTTTTGGAGGTAGATCTCTTGGCTTATTTTTTTTTTTCTGTTTCTCTCTTTTGGTAGGTAGTGAAAAATTAATGGTAATGATGAAAGTTTCTGTCTTCAGTATGCTTCATGAGTTGGCTATTTCATCAGATTTAGTATGGTTGGTGGGTCCTTACAAGTATAGTACTTGATGTCTTCCTAAATGCTGTGACAGAAATAATGACCAAATTAGCTTAATCCTAATTCTAATCCAAATCTTTAGCTTTCGGGTTTAGCCAGGCCAGTCAGCTATATAGATGTCACCTTCACTGGTTAGGTGATTTTTCCAACGAACATTTTTGTGTAGATTCTGGTTGTTTGTTGACTGTTTAGGACTCCTAGTGACACAGCTTCCACAGTGCATGCACGCCTATAAATTACTGTGTTAAATAGAATTAGAAACTACTACTAGCAATTTTTGTTCTGTTTACCGTTCAAAAAAAAATTTTGTTCTGTTTTATCGGATGGTCCTGATTTCTTCGGGCAAATACATATTTTTGGGAAGTGGACCCTTGAAGCTTTTTAGAATCTGTAAAATATGTTAAAAGAAGAATTGGTAAGAGAGGAATCCATACAGAAACCTACAAATGGGAACGAGTAAGCCCCGGCGCAGATGTAGGGAAGCAAGGGGACTGGAAAAAGAGAGGGGAGAAGCAATATTTCGTGGGTCCCTAGTAAGAACCTCACTAGCGACCTCACATGGAAAAGATTTGCAGATTAGACATTAAACTACTGAATTGTGTGGTCCATTACTCCTTCACAAGTTCACATGCGGTTGTTTGCTGGTCTGGTCTCTCTACCTCTCTCACTCTTTAATCCCATCTCTTGTTCCTATTCCTCTGTCAAGGCATCATCAGCTTAACAGATAGCAATACAGCATCACATTTGTAGAAAAGAAAAGTGGAAGTCACTTTTCTGCATTTTGTACACTGACGAGTGAATTTCCCTTCAAAGCTACTGCAGAAACAATCTGTAAAGCCTACCACTTTTCCTTTGTACTTTGGCTCTCTCACTTCTCTTTTGATTTGCCGCCAAAATTTGATAGTTAGTTGGTTACCATTTACCGTGATAAGTTTTGTGCAACTACCTATACTACTACTCTAATCTTTCTAGCCTGTTTTGCTTAGCATACAAATAATTTAGTGACTATCTGCGATTCTGCGTTCAAGTAGAAGGAGAGGGAAATACCCCATTTATGAATTAGCTTCCTTGTCTAAAGAGTGGGGGAGTGCTTCAGTGCCGATCAATTTGTACATTTTTTTTTTTTGAAAGCAATCAATTTGTACATTTTGTTGTAAGAGTATTGTGCCAAGTAAACCTAGACTTCAATGGTAATAAAAAAAACAACAAAAAAGGTAACCCAAGGCTTCACTTGGTATGCTTCTAATAAGACTTGCTCTAAAAAAAAGAAAAATAAACTGATGAGCAAATTTGTGAGTCTCCAACTAAAGAATGGAAGGCAGCCGTGTCTTCTTCACGGCTAACCACGGGCTTGGAACCCACTTGTACCCTTATCATAGAATGCACATGTATGCTTCCTTTGGAAGCATGGTACATTTCTTAAGCATTTCTACTCACGTTATCACCTATGATTTTCTGCTTTCTTGTGATTGGCATAAGCAATGAATTGTTATATATTGCATGTTTTTTTTACCCAAGTGAAAAAATCTGTTGCACAACCTCTGATCAGTAGCTGGAAAATTTACGGAATTAATGAAGAAGATTTTAACACGAACTTAGATCAACCTCGAGTAAAATGAATGGGTGGTTACGTTTTACAGTGAGCCAAGAGATTACCCAGCTTTGATGATAGCTAGGAAATAATACAAAACAAAAAGAAAAGAGGGTGAATTACATGAATAAATTACATTTTTCTGGTTTGAACCATAAAGCAATTGACATTAGCAGCTCCTACTGTTTTACTTTAAGCACGATTCAAACATACTGTACACCTTTACTCGTTTTTTTTTTTGGAAAAAAGACAATGTACACTTCAATACAATCCCTATTACTATCTGGTAGATACCAAAAGAAAGATTATGCTTGCTCAACTGTACATGGTTAGACGGCAAATAATTTTTGAAAATTTCAAGATGCTATATCGAATATCAAGTCACATTCTTTGCAATGATCCTCTCCTGATTTTGCAGCCACAATTGCTGTTGTTGCAGCACATTCTGTTGGCTCATAGGTTCACTAGGAAGACATCCGTCTGCAGGGAATGGCGCGAAGGGGTCGTCTTCAAATTTCACTGCTAAGCTAGCATTCTGTGGGCTGGCTGGAATTGCCTGAAACGTAGGAGCAGCAGAAGGCGTATCGTTCATCTCAATTTGCACTGCTAAGCTAGCATTTTGTGGGCTGGCCGGGATTGCCTGAAACGTGGGAGCTGCTGAAGGCACATTGTTTACCTCAACTTGCACTGCTAAGCTAGCATTCTGTAGGCTCGCCGGGATTGCCTGAAACGTAGGAGCCACAGAAGGCGCATCGTTCACCTCAAATGTTGTTTGGTCAAATGCAGTTGCAGGAGTTGCAGGAATTTCAACCGTGTCTTGAAGGAACGGATTGTACTGCTGCTCTGGCGTTGAAGTTGGATCATAGAAGTTATTGTCACTCACAGCCATCGCCTCAAATCCATTAGCTGCAGCCGAGGTATCCTGATCAACAACATTGTTCAAAGTGTTGGTCCCAAATCCATTTTCTTCATGGGGTAATGCTTCAATTGCTTGGCTTTCATGCCATGAAAATGCAGCTTCCCAATCATCAAATTCTCCTATATCTAAATCCCATGTTGACATTTGTTGTCCTGTTTCATCACTCTCTTTTTGATCTTGCAATGGCCAGCCATCCAAAGATACATTGTCTAAAGCTGCGCTTAGTGTTTCATGATCAGCTGGAAATGAAAGAACTGAGCAAGAATCCAACCCTGAAGTTCGGTTCCCTTGTTCTGCTTCCTGCTTTTGCTCCTCTGCAGGCCAACCATCCAATGATACAAGGTCAAATGCACTATTCACAGCACTCGAATGAATCGAGCAAATATCAACCTCTGGAGTTCGGTTCCCCTGTTCCGCTTCCTGCTTTTGATCCTCCAAAGGCCAGCCATCCAATGACACGAGGTCTAATCCACTGTGCATTGTGCTTAGACTACCTTTATCAGCAGCTAATGAAAGACTCGAGCAAGAATCCCCAACACTAAGGCCGTCTTCAATCTGATATCTTTCCTCAAAGAACAGGTCAAAGCTCCGCTCAATTGAATCATTTGTAGGGCTTGTCCCCGTATCTGTTGAACCCATGAGATCCTCCAACGACGCACATTGGGAGCCATATTCAATCGAAGTCGTTTCTGCTGGCTCTGATTCCTGCTTGTCAGCACTTGAAAAGGATTCATTGGCAACTGATGGAAGTAGAAGTGGAGGAGACTGACCAATATGATTTAAAGAATCTTGATCTTTCAAGAATTCTTTTAATGTGTCTATAAGCTCTTCTGATACCTTCTGCACACTAGGGTACTCAGAAGTTCTTCCAATCCCAATACTTTGACACAAATCATAGTAAGAACAAAGCTCCTCGTATTGTTTTGAGGCCTTGACACAGGTCTTGAAGGCATTGACACAAGATTGATAAGGTAACTGAAAGAAACTATCCAGGAGGTGAGCTAGTCCATCAGAAATGTCCCGGTAGAGATCAAAACTCTCCTGCACAATCGCATACAAAGCAATCAGGACCAACCTATTATTCTTTGTTGCCCCTGTTGGGGTTGCGACTATTGCTTTATCAAGCAATCTTTGCCAAGCTGCAATCTTGTCAAGCAACATTGGTGGTTTCATTTCAGAGATTGAATCATTCGTGCGCCGGTTCCTATGTGGGCTTTTATCTGTTTCTCTCTTTGTGAATCTTCTCTGTAGCTTCCCTGTAAGAAAGCAATCCAAGCGCTCATCAAGGTACAGAGCAAATTTCCTGACAAAGGTGGTATAGTCCCAGGGGTTTGAATTGGAGTCGTCTTTAAAGGTTGAGAGATTAAGAACCCTGCCCCCACGTTTCATGACATGAAGGATTTCTCTAGGGAAGTAAGGATCTCCATCCTGGAAGATTCGAAGAACAAGCATGAGGGACTTAAGGGCCACAATCCAATTCTTGGTCTTGCCAATTCTTTTGGCAATGGCTTGTGCACAAGCTGCAGCGTAGACTTTGTTGGAGGAAACCAGGCTGAGCACTTCATTAACGTAACGTTCATCAATGGGAGCCGCATCGTGTCTTGTGGCCTTGAGGATCAAGACTTCGAGGTTTGATGCATTGGTGCTAGAAACCTTTGCAAGGCTAATGCTGGTTTGGTCTTTTACTGCCCCAATCGCCTTCCTTAACTTGCTTGGCATTGTAAAAACCTCGAAGTCCTTTTTGTGGGTGTTTTCTGTTTTGTCTAACTCTTTTTCTTTTTGCCACCAAGTTTTTTTTCTTCTTGGATGTTAGAAGATTTTATTGGAATGATTGCAGTTGGGATTCTTCTTCGCTGGTAGCAGCTGTGGTTGGAATCCGATGGAAGTTTCAGGTTCAGGAAACAGGTGATTGGTATTTTTAGTAGTTCCAAGAAAATTTTGGTATTTTTAGGACTGGTTTACTTCCTGTTCTGTTTTGGATAATGATAAGATGCGGAGACCAAATCAAACGACTTTCTGTTGAGATTCAAGCATTGTCCGCAATAATTGGCAAAGCCTCGTAGATAGTTGGCGGATCTTGAAAACTAATTATCTTCATTCGAATTTCGTACCCTGCTACTTTTAGATGAGGCTAAAGGTTTATTTCCAATAGCTACACTTCAAAGATAGCTATACTTAAGTTGGAGTAAACCAGACTGTGCTCCTCTGGTCCAATTCATCAGAGATCTAGCGCAGCTATACAGTTTTTCTTCCAAAATTTTTGGTTGTTAAAATATGGACTTCAAGGTGCAATGAAGTCGTATGGTGCCAGTATTTCATAAAGTTCGCCCAACCCAAACGGGCTCTGTTAAAACTAAAAGCAGGGCCTCAGGCCCAAGATAACCGGACTTTGTTGTGCTCCAGATGAAACTTGGGCTTGGTGTTTTCTGCCCAAAACTAAATTAGGCTTAGAAGTCGAATTCACTAGAAAACCATAGGGCTCATTCGTGTCCGTTCTTCAGTTCTCGGGCCGGGAATTTAACTCAAGTAGAACGCAACTGAAGCTTGCAGAGTTGCAGTCCTAACATTTTTCTACATGTACCTATACCAAAATACTCCATCAATTTTGTAAATATTAAACTTGTAGACGCATATCTAGATTTGGGCATAAGGAAAGTAGGAAAGTGAACAGAGTAAAAAGATTAAGATGGTAGAAACAAAATTTTGAATTCACAACCTCAAATTTTGAAAACAATATTTTATCATTGGATTAACTATTATCATGTTCCCTCGATATGTCTAAGTTCATGTAACGTGGCTCTGTCTCAGATTGATAAAAAAAAAAGCCTAGTATCATGTTGTACAATATTATACGATGTATAATATTAATTTAGTATAAATTTTTGGGAAGCAAGGTCTCTACTCCTTTGGAGAGTGCTCTGTTTAATCAAGTATTACCAATTGCGGGATTCACAACTCAAAATAACATGTTGAAGCTGAAAAAAGTCACATAATTTAACCATTGGATTAGCATTGCATATGCACGGAAGCCATTACTAAGTGAAAACACCGAAACAGAGAGAAACAGAAGGGTCACTTCACGATTCAATGTCTGGTCAATGGAAAGCATGAAACAAACAAACAGTGGTTCCATTCTTCAGGAACCAACCATTCCCAAAGTTGATGCCACTATTCATCATATCAGGCTATAATTGTACAAGTTTCCTGAATTCATCCCCAGAAAATCTTAAGACAGCTTTATAAGATTCGAGTTTATGACCCACAAGAGAAATTTCACCGTCAGAGGCGTCACATTCACTTGTCCTGACTCAGGATGTTCACAAATTACAGTTCTTCTACTGATGATGCTTAATTGTTACTAGCACTATGTAAACTGATCGCTAGCTTGTGTGTGTATGTTAGCTAGATCACATTTAGCACAAGTGGACAGCAACCATAAATGGCAACTGGAGTGGAAGCAATAATACAACCTGTGAACATTTCAGTAACAGAGATAAGGAGGGAGGCAGGCAGAATCTTTGCTGCAGAATTAGGCTTGTGTACCATTGATCATGGCAGAGAGGAAACAAGGCCGACATATCAAGTGGCGCTCCACATTTTCTCCATTTGTCCTTTGCTAGTAGTTGATTGGTTTTTGAATATTTTACCTTCCTTTCTTTTTTTCATATATGTTCGAATTTCTTAATCCTTTGAAAAAACTTAGGAGGATAGATATTGAGAAAGGGAGGGAGTATATGATATTTGATAGTATACGTATTTGGTACTTCCTTTATACTTCAATTCATAGTTGCAAGTAATCTGGTTTACTCTTAAGAAAATACTTGAGATGTTTTGAATTTTTTTTTTTATTTTTTTGTTGGCCACCTTCAAAATTAGGCAAAAATTCTCCACTAGTCTCTCTATACTTGAACATAGGATTGTTTTGTCAAGAGGACGAAAGCCATTAATATAGTAGGAGAGTTATTGTGGGTAAAATTTTTTTGCAATCCATTATAGACTTCATTAAACGAACAGCTTTCAAAATCAGAGAAGGTCTCTCTGCAACGCATTACAGAAGCCAACTAACTTGGGACTTGGGAGTCCAAACTCACCCAACTTTTGCCTCACAATTTTTGTCAAAGTGAGAGTAGCCGTTTTTTTCACCAAAAACAATAAAAAAAGTGAAGTATCGTTGCGCCAAATTTTGTCAATGAATCTCCATGTTGAGATGAAAGTAAGTGGGTCTGGTCTCACATGGGATCCATTCTCCAAAGCTAAGTGAAATTTTTGTCGCTTAGGAGTATCTAAAGCCACAATGGTGGCCATGCCGCAATGGGAATTGTGAATAGAATTCCGAGCCAAGGAACAAACAAGAAAAGGCATGAATATTCAAAGAGGACCAGCAAAATATACTTTGAAAAATCATTATGATTTACAATTTTGTTTTGAGAATATTTGCAGTTTAGATTGGGTGCATGTAATGCTATGATAATGTTGTGTAAGAAAACGGCGATCATTTTTTCTGCAATTATAGAAAACGCGGGTTTGTCTTGGAAGTGATATCATCAAATCAAATGGCTTGCAGTATGTTCATTCATACATAAGACCCATTTCTTCAAAGAAAAGAACACATTGCAAATTTTGTTGCTCCTAATTTCTCTATTCATGTACCAAAACAAAGTGCTTTTTTCCATATATTCCATGACTCCATCTTACAGGCCACCACATGATTTCATGCCTCTATAGCTGACTAATTGCAGTGGGGAGAACGAGAGTTCTCTTTACTTTAACTAAGAAAAAGGGAGTATGATGCCTAATCCGGATCCAAGGTAACTTTACTCCTAGCACCTTTTAATCTATCCACTCAAAAAATTCCAAAGATGAGGAGGACCTACTTATCACTTCCAACAGTTTACCTTCTTTCTCTTCACAAGGGTTAAAACTTGTAAACCACAACCTGGCGGTATCCTTGATGATCAAACCCCAAGTGCCGGGCCTGGAGATCTAGAGAGCAGTGTGCCATCACTTAGGCCTCGGGGTTTGGTCTCTACTTCTGTAAAATGCCTAGCAGCCACAAAATTGTCCGTGTTTCAATCAATGCAGCACGAAAGGACAAGAATCTTTTGAGCTATAGACCCGGGAACAAGAATTTGTGGTGAGCAAAGAAAGAATTACTGCAAAATTTGCAGGTAACAGAGACTTAATTATTACTGCGATTCATTAACTGGAAGAATCCGTTACACCAACTTATTTTCGGTGTCATTAATTCAACTCTTCTTTTCCCAATTGCTCTCATTCCCGGGATTACAATTTTGCTGATTAGCACCATTAAGAATATACGATAAAGGCTCGCTACTTTTGAACATCCCAAAAGATGTTGCAGTTTTTATATGGTTTTGACAACCTAGACCCCTCTGATGATACAAAGCAATGCAATGAGACCATGACCAAGAATCCATGTACAAGACGACGCTGTGAGTTGGACACAAAGCTTGATTATTTTAGTGAGGTACAAGTTTTTAGCGAGGACTATAATTGTGTTGAGATGTGTTACTGAACAAGCCTATGGATGTCACCATGACCTTTGGTCAGCCAAGGACCTATCTCTACTAGTAGTATTTTAACTCAATAGCTGAAAACGAGAACCAGCCAGTTCCTGCTGGATGGTTTCCCAAAAGAGAGATTGCTAGCCCCCAGCACGATTCAAGTGAAAAGATGATCTCAAGTCAGGAAGGAAATTATGAAACGCCAGAATCTTTAAACAGAATGCAAGTGACGTAGGAACATAAAACATTATATTGCACTTAATTACAGAGACATCTTACTCAAAATAAATTTGCGTAACAACTCCAACTACTCCATAATAAATACAGTGGAACCCAAAATTTATAAGAAACAAACGGCTACAATAAAAGCTTCTAATCTAGCTATCTCCATCAACCCAGTTGCTTAGTCCTCTTCTTTTGAGTCAACCAATCCCCCCGTTAGTCTATATAAAATGTCTTCAATATCCTGTGGGAAACTCGCACTCCCCAAATCCTGCAATTGCAAACCACCCGTTTTTATTAGCATCATTGAAAAAAAAAAAGAAATAGAGTACAAGCAAAGCTGCAAAACATGCAATGACGCTTCCAGCATTTGACATTGTCACACATGTACCGTCTTTTTGTTAATGGTTAAAGCAAATTAATCAATAAGGTAGTAAGGTACCACTACAACTTGCCCTAGTCACGTTACTAAATGCAATTAAAGAGACCCAAATATAGACCAGACCCTGTCAAAAAAATTTCAACAAAGTAGGCCAGCATAAATGCACGACACGCCATACAAAAGATTCTCTCCCTGGTAGAACCACAGATCCTACTAAAACCCAAGTCACGTGGTCCCGTTTTGACCTTTTCTCTGACCTGGCGTGCACCAATGTTCCATCCTTTTTATGGGGACCAGCACCAGCTTTCACTAGTTACTACTAATATCCCCGGCACAACATATCAATTTAACACACTATTCAACTAACATAAGCTGAAAAGGCGCAGGTTAGCAAACAGTAGTAATAAATTAAACAACAGAAAAGGACTAGAATACGCACTGGGGGGTTGGGTGACGACATATGCAGCTCCTCCAAAATAGCAGGTGCCCATCGTGCGCCCGTTCTTCTGATAATAACTGTTGAAAGCGAACGACGCATGTGCCTCAAGCGTGTTAGGATTGTAACACGTGGATCCTGGCTGGATCGGACGGCAGTCAGCCCCGCCCTCACCACAAGCGAAATCTAGAGCCGCCTGCAGCCTCTCCTTCCCCATTTTCCCATCCGCCACGCACCACGTGTTCCCCGTAGTGCTCTTCGAAACCCCTCCGCTGACCGGTGCCGCTGAAGGCTGACCACTGCCTCCGCCGCCGCTCGCCGGGGCGGGTTTGTCCATGTAGCTCTTCAGCCCTTCGACGGTGAAAGGAATGTCGTAGACCTTTTTCTCGTTGGGGTAAAAGAGGCCGTAGTTCCTCTCCGATGTGGGCCCCACCTTGTCGTCCTCGTTGAAGAGCGCGAAAAGATAGACGGTCAGATCGGACTTGGGCCTCAGTGGGGTCCCGCCACCGGTGAGGATCCTACGGACGAGATTGCCGTTGTAGGCAGCCGCATTGTCCACAGACGCGCCTATCTCGTTCTCGTCTCCTTTCGATGGCCACCCTGTCTCGCTCACGACCATCTCGATATCGTCGTACTTCAAGGCCGACATTGCCGCGAAAACGGCGTCGATTTGGGCATCGAAGAGGTTGAAGTAACGCTTCCCGTTACCGGCGTCCACCACGCCGGGGTTTTCGCGGAACAGGGCGTAGTCAAGGGAGATGACGTCGGAGTTGGACTCGTAGGCGAAGAAAGGGTAGACATTGACCATGAGGTAAGACCCGGTTTGGCGGAGGAACTCGAGCATGGGCTTAAAGACCGGCTCGACGAACTCGGGCCGGAATGACCCGGCGGAGGACGGGTAGGAGTTTTGGAGCGCGCTTAGAGCGACAGGGGAGGAGACCTTGATGGAAGAGTCCAGGTTGAGCTTGACTAGGGCTTGGTGGACGTTTTTCATGGCGGGAATGAGGAACTTGGTGGTGTTGTGCGGGTCCACGAACACCTCGTTTCCTACTGCAATGGCTTCGATCTGGGTGGAAGGGTGGTAGGCGGCGACGTTTTTCTGGACCCATTTGCGGGCAAAGGAAGGGTATTTGGCTGCAGAAGGGAGGAGTTCGTTGGGTAAGTCGACGGTGACTTTGATTCCGGTCCCGGATAACGCCCTGAGAACAGCCGGGTCGGTGTCGTAGACCTTGACCCGCTCTAACCCCTGTGACTTGATGAGCTGGACTACTTTCACCGCCGACGGGAGGTTGTCCGCTATTCTCCCGTAGTTAACACCAATAGAACCCGCAGCTGCAAAAAAGAAATGCAACTCATGTCACTAACTGTCAGTGGATAAAAATAAAAAAAAAAGACAAGCAACTCCGTTAAAAGACTGCACACTCACCTGCAAAAGAGACAATGCAGGTGGTAATAAGCAAGAGAACGGAACAGAGGAAGAAAGAAGGCTTCATGGCTCTGGTTCTTGGGAGAAACAGAGCTGCCTCACTCTACTTAGTGGTAGTAGTAGAGTACGTGGAGGAAGAGAGTGAGGGGGTTATAAAAGAGGGGCGGACTGAGCGGGTGAGTGAGTGAGTGAATGTGTGTGGGATTTTGAGGAGAACGAGATGGTGGGGGTGGGGCCCACGGGGGGTAGCAAGCAGCAGGCAAATAACAAGACAAAAAGGCAGAATTAGAGAGAGAGAGAGAATAAGAAAGGAAGCCACGATCTCCGCTTGGGGAAAAGGGCTACAAGGCCTGGTTGGATAGCTGTTATAACCACGTGGCCCCACTTCCCCCGCCTCCTTACCTTTGTCCCCACCAAAGAGACTCGACCGTTCATCCCATCATCCCATGGTGGTGATTGTACTACTGTGCTAGTAGTAACGTTTTAATTGGGGCTGTGTTGTGATGCGCCTGCGGATCATCATTTCCCAATGCGCCCTTCGGTTCCCATTGGCCTGTGATTGTGACACGTGGTTTTGTTTCGGAGAATTGATTGATGAGGAAAGATATCAGGGTTGTGTTGATTTCATCAATGGTATTGGTAGTACTAGTTACGTGCTGCAGTTGTGTAAAGTTAGTATGTAAAGAATTGACTGGAGCAGGTGATTTTGTGTGACGTGTTGGGCTGATTTTTTTTTTTTTTGAACTTTTTCTTATACTTGATTTCTGAACGTTGGGTTGGAAGGGAAGTGGGTGTGTTAGCTGGATTTGGGAATTATTTCGTGTCTTTTATGTGTGATTGCACTGTGCGGCAAAACGTGTGAATGATTAATCTCTCCTCAGAAAGTACGAATCTTCTGACACTAATTTCACTTTTTTAATCCACATCCCATTTAGTTTTAGTTGTGGTAGGAATGATACCGGATAGTTTATAATTACATGGATGAACATGGAGTGCACTCCCGTTGTGGCAGAAGAAGCATCATCAGCCATATACGAGAACAGTGTGCACATGTATTCAGGGATATGCGTTGCAAATTGGAAGATTAGTAACATTATTATGGATATCTGATCAATGTTACTAATGATCTGGTGGTTTAGATAGCCGAACAAGGGCCAACTCATGCCCAAAAAAATTAAGGTCTCAAATTGAACACATGTGACATGTCCAATCCTTCTCCATAATGGGCTCGAATTGATTGGGCCTGACACATGGAATCTGAATTGATTGGATGAAAGACAAATATAAGGTCCAGGACCAGTCTTCTTCTTCCTAAACCCGACCACGTTCAAGATATGATGCTATTTTTTTTTCTATTTCTACAGGGCCCAGGATGTACAAACTTCGAGTTGTTGTCTCGTACAGAGTGTCCCCGCCAACCTTAACCCGTAAAGTAGACAAAGGATCTTCACCAAAAAAAAAAAAAAAGTAGACAAAGGATCCGTTTGTTTTAAAAGAGGGAAATCCGGGGCCGCCATGTCTACCAAAAATACCGAAGATATTATACGTGCTATAATGACGGGGTTAAATTAAACTAACCCAAAAACAAAATAAGTTGACGGGGTTAACACAAAAAAATCAAGTCAACAAATATTAAATGGCACGTCTCTCGGAACCAAGCCAAAATTATTAATAAAAGAGCACTAATTAGAGTAAATCACAAGCCCCGGGAGTCCCATATATATATTTTTTTTGTGAACAGAATCCTCTAAAACTCCCCAAAAGCACCACCCTACATATCTACAGAGGAAGAAGGAATATCAGAAGCGAACAATGTCAGGAGTGACAGGTCAACCAGTCCAGGAAGACAAGAAGCCCGTTGATCAGGGCGCCCACATCAACCTCAAAGTCAAAAGCCAGGTCTTTTTTTTCTTTCTCTCTTTCTACAAATACTAACCCTAACTTTTTTTTTCTTCTCTTTCTCTGGTTTAATTTGTCTCTGAATTTCTGGGTTTGATTTCAATCTTCTGGTGTGTTTTTTTGGGGGGTCGATATCTGTTGTTTGTGGTTTATTTTAGTGTGGGGTACTGATTTTTTTGAGTGGCTGTGTTGATAGTTTATTTGTAAAATTTTTTTAGTCGATCATGCTTTATTGATGGTTGTGTTTGAACTTTCAACTAAATTTTGCATGCAGTTTGTATGGTCGTGAATATGCGTATTTGTGTGTTTCTTGATTTTTCATGTTTCTTTTGTCTTTGGAATTGATGATCAAAGGTTTTTGTTTATCTGTGCTAATTTGTGAAGGGACAACCATTTATTGGTTTTTAGGTGACTGTTATGATGTTTATAGTCACCAAATTGGGCTTGAACAATTATGTAACAGTAATATTAAGGGGGTGTTTCAGTGGAATTTCACAAGTTGTTTCAGTGGGGTCTTTTTCTGACAAACCTGGTTCTCTTACAGCCGCCATCTTAAAATATCCTGAAATACGAAATTGCTCTCTGGTTTAACAATACTAAGGCTTTAATTATCCTAACAATGCATTTTATTTGTTATCCTTGGACTCCTTCGTAAGACCCCTGCAGTGAAATTGCTCAGGTTTAGCAAAGAAATAGAAAACTAATTGTAGGGAAGTCTGAAAGGATCAGGTATTAACCTTTCTTGATACTATTAGTCATGTGCTACATGCTGGCTTAAGCTTAGTTAGGGACTACCGATTGAATTTTGCAGTCTTCATCAAAGTCAGATCGTTGCTACGTAGGCTGGCATAAGTCGCGTGTTTTACCACCAATCATCACAATCATTGAAAATGTTGGGTGGTACGAGATATTAAATTCAAGTTAAGGTTTCTGGTTTATTGTCCCGGTGAAACGTGGGTGCTCTTAGTTTAGTGAACTTCGGTCTTGAATAGTGAACATACATCCTTATTGAATTGTGACGGAGTAACTATCTCATATAGGAGAAATCTATTTTGTGTTTGGTTTTATTTGATGTTGTTGTAATGTCTTCCTTTTTATGATATACTTTAGTATATGAGTGACATTTGTATACTCTTCCAGGATGGAAATGAAGTCTTTTTCAGGATCAAAAGAAGCACTCAACTGAAGAAGCTGATGAACGCCTATTGTGACCGACAATCTGTTGAAATCAATGCAATTGCTTTCTTGTTTGATGGCCGCCGTCTGCGAGGAGATCAAACTCCTGATGAGGTATTTCTCTGCACAGCTCAATATTTGGACTGCTTGAATTTTCAGTTCATGGATGCATCATGTATTGATTTCTCTCTTTTTGTTTCTCCTTGCAGCTAGAAATGGAAGATGGAGATGAGATCGATGCTATGTTGCACCAAACTGGTGGTGCTCTTTGAAAAATAAACCCGCTGTTAGCAGCCATAGGTCTAGAAGCAAGTGACTGGGTTTTTGATGGACCAGTTTATGCTGTTTATTTTTTAGTATATAGTCAGCACTTGCGTGGAAACTTTTATCTTAACACTTCAATTCTCTAGTACGATTGGTATTTTGATTTCTACCCCTTTTACGTCTGCATTGTGCAAGCGTTACGATTCCAATGCCAACAAATATCAACAAATATCACCAATCAAGGTTGCATCTGCACTTTGTAACATCTGAAAACGTGCAGGCAAGATAAAACCATTGTGGCACTATTATCAGCATTCAAATTTAAACACGAGGGCGAGTCTTGCGCACAATAAAATAACGAGGCATACACAGTATGGCATTGGTGGTTGTGGAGCGGTGAAAATATTTTTCTCCCACTCCCCGACCGCCCTATATTTCCTTTAACTCTCACAGTTCCAGGAAAATAACATTTAAACAGGCTTCTAACACTTGACCCAAAAAAATCCTTATGGCACATTTGATATGATACAAGCTATACATGTTATTTACATCATGGAACATTTCTACACTAGATACAATTGAGGGGTTGGAAGTGGGACAAGAGAAGAAGCAAAGAGATGATTTGCCAGCATAAAAGATCCAAAATTAGAGGGCGCCAGAAAAGCAAATAAGCATTACAAAGAATTAAAGAATTAACCTCTTCCTATGGTAATTCCTGAAACTAACAGCAGATCCGCTTGGAGAACAAAAAGGTCGCCCTGTTCCTCTCTATTTCTGTTTCATGACTTGGCTCTCTCTTCCATGGTCAAGGTTGATATGTACTTTCTTTTATCAAAAGTTTATATGTACTGAAAGACGTGCTCTGCGATTGAAGAATCGTCTCTTGCTTGCAACCCAAAGCTAGTTAGATTTCCACCTGATGTGTATTTTTTTACTCTCTTCAGACTGCAGAACCACAAGGAACATAATTAGCTTAACAGAATGCTCGTTTTGGTGGCTGAATTTAGAACAATTAAATTCAAATACTAAGTGAATTGTATGTTGTTCCCAAAAAAAGAAAAAGAAAAAGGATGGAGGAAGCGTCAATGATGTCAAGAAAACTTGCTAACACATGTTCATTTGCAGCATTAACTCAATACATGCTAAGTGCGACTTCTGGCATATAGCAAGAGTACAATGCTTGTTTAGCTGTTTTGCAGCAGCCACATCTGAAACCATTCCACAGTGACGTTCTGACTATTTATAACTTATTTTGCACTCTATGAATTATGCATTCTGAGAATGAGTGGTAATTGCAGGAGCTAGGGGTAACAAATGAAAATATTCATCGAGAAACTCACCCGACTTCGAATTCGTGTTGACCTGCTGTCTCGAAAATCAGAGGGCTGTAATCTCTGCGAATGGCCGAGTACTCTTTCAATGAAATCCTGCGAGTGATTGTAAATGCTGCAGAACAGAACATCAGAAAAATCATAGTAAGATAGCCTACTCTTTGTCAAATGTCTTAGACAACAAAAAGATGTGACAAAAATTTCAACCTGTTAATAATAGCATAATGAAGGGGCGCAAAGAAAAACCAATTAGCTATCACACTTAAAGGAAACTTTAGGTGCATAGAATTTCAAATGCATTAAATTCAAATGTAACAATGCTAAGAAGTTCCCCCTTTCTAGCTTGTTCCATTTCATGCTTAAATTAAAAACCTTCCAAGGAGCAAAAATTTCCTAAGCCATAATGCAAACCAATGAATAATTGAGTGTGAACATTACCTAAGGCGATGCCTGTTGCAAGCCGCGAAGAAAGCCACAAAACCATTCAATATACTCCTTACAGCACGAAACACCTGAAAATATGGTGGAAAATAAGAATAATTGACTTGAAAACATGTCATGTTTATCATGTGCTATATTATACAATGTCCTCTACCTGAGAAAAAAGGTCATTCCAGAGGGACCGCCATATTGAAACTTGATATGTGCTTACAGTCACATCTGAAGCTGAAGCAAGCTGGAATATAGCACTAGTAGACCGCCAAATGTCTCCAATTTGTTCCCATATCCAAGCACAAAAGAAAGAGACAAAACCTGCTGTGGAAAGGAGTATCCGGATTGGAGCATAAAGTACTTCCCAAAGCATCCAGAATACAGGGTACAAAACCGAAAATACTGCAGCACAAAGAGAGCAACACAAATCAGGGCCTGCATTGGCAAATAGAAGTTGAATGACTGAAGTAGATAACAACTTACCAATGCTCCAGATAACTGATGTGAGAAACCATACAGGCCATAATACAACCTCTATTATGCTTCCCAGTGCAGTGCAAAGAGATCCAGTCACAATCCAAACTATAGAAAAGGAGCTCCGAACCACCTCCATGACCATACTCCACACTGGGAGCAGACAACCTAAAATCTCTGTAATTGGTTCGACCAGTGGTTGTGTGAAAAATGACAAACAGGATCTGGTGGCACGAGTAACTGCTAAAAACCATGTCACAGCCTTCTTAAAGTTTTGTAAAAACAGCATTGTCCCCAAGTATTTGATTCTTGATACCATCTCCCAAGTCTCTATCCAGTCAAAAAGAGGCCCACACAAACGAGAAGCAGATGCCTTAAGAACTGGCACATTTTTGTACAAATCATAAAATCCTATAAGAACAGTCACAATTGAAATCAGAACATATAGAGCTCTTACTAAAGGGCACATCCAAGGCCGATAAAGATGGCAAAACCCTGGATATGATTGAAGGAAGAGAACCCACGATGGAAGCCCAGCTTCTAATAGAGTAAGTAACCGCAGGTCAGACATAACTATTTCCCTTAATTTAAATGGAAGGTCACGGTCATTGAACCTGAACAAGATCAAAACGTCATGGTATCTCTTAGCCTCAATTGTGCTTCCACAATCACTGATGTATGTTTCAAAGCTGCCTGACATGCCATTCACTCGAGTTGGTGTTTCTTCAGAATAAAAATCAAATTCAACCCCAGTACCAATGGACCTAATTACCCTTCTTCTCTTATAAGGCCCAGTGGGTGGAGGCGTGTATGGCTCATTCATTTCTGAACTTGCAGAACACATGCTAAGTGGCTTGCGAAGGCAGCTCGGAGATTTATCTTTAATCCAAAATTTATTATTACGAATTTTTTCATCATCATCATCATCAAAAGAAGGAGTGCCGCAAAGTTCTTCTTCAGCATCATAGAAGATGTCTCCTGAAAAAAGTTTGGAAGATTATACAGTATAAGCCTGGTGAATTCACTCATTGTGGGGGGAAAAAAAAAAGAGAGAAAGCCAACACACACAGTATTCAAGCAGCATGTAAGCATGAAACATTGCAATTGATAAAAATGTAGTATTCATGGGCGAGCACTACCTCAACAGCAGCAATTAAAAATGATAACACAAGAAACAGATCTTTTTACTTTAGTAAATCATAATACATCAGGAGGAAGACATCTAATAATGCATCGCAAGTCAACGTCACACAAGTATTAGAACTTTTTTATTTGTGTTTATACCCGTCTACATATTATGGGTTTAAGCATATATGGGAAACAAAAAACGTTATCGAAGGTTATCAGCAACCAGATACTATGATGATCCAAGTTCACACATTATGAATCAACTATAAAGAAGGTTGCTGTCTTTCTAAACCAACAGCCTCCCATATTTGGCATATACTATGCAACTAGTAGTAAGGCAGATACTAGTAGCTACGGCAGCATCAAATAGATAGCAAGTTCTACAGATTAAAGTAAAGCAGATACTAATAATGCATTATAAGTCGTAGATCGAGGATGGATCCAGAAAGGGTAGATTTTATATGTAGTTTGGACTCTTGAGGCAATTTTGCACTTTGGTAGAATATAGTAACCCTGTTACTGCTCAAATTCAAAGTGAATCAGACATTATGAGGTTTCACGTTAATTCCCCCTTCAAGCATATCAGGGATTCTGAAACTCAAGAAAATGGCTAGTGTAACTTTGATAACAAAACTAGAGATGATAAAGTCCATAACAGTCAGTTTTTAATCTATTATAAATTGTTCTATCATGAAAATAATGAAACAGAAGAGAAAGCTTACCTATAGCAGAGTTCAAATACTCTGTCAATTGTAGCAGCTCAGATTTCGTTCCTGAGAACCATGAGGACATACAACTTGCAGCTTGGTTTATGCTATCAAATTCCCATCGTTGCATAAATTTAGACTCTATTGCCAGCGATGTGTCAGTCTGCCATTGACATAAAATTGTTAAAAAGAGTCTTAACACACAAAAAGGGTTGAACATTTAGAATGGTATTATACCTGAAGCTCATTCAAGTAATTAATTCCCCGAACATTTGCCCATGCAACTTCAAACACAATGAAACCAGAAAGGGTCCTGTGCAACTCACTGCTCAAGGACAAAGAGTTCCGCAATTTCTTCACATGTGGAAAACCGCTCTTTCCAGATAAAGTTGCCGCATCAATCAATGAGAACCATCTCTCAGATTTCTTTGATCTCCTAGAACTGGATTCAGAAGAAGCTTCTTTCCCCTCTCTTCTTCCCCTCTGTGCCTTGGTATTGGCAAATGGAGATAACCTGGACTGCAGATGAATAGAGCAATAAACAGAATCCTGAGATGGTGATGAATAGATTCAAAAGAAGAACATTTCTTAGCACATAATTTGCTTCTAACCTTTGTAACCATTAATTGCCACAAGTGTGGAAGTCGGGAACCCAGGTCTCTCAACCATGGTCGATTGTCCACCAAAATATACAATTTCTTACTTTCAACAGCCAGAAAAAGGCTAAGATCTGATAGATAAGACTGCAAGTCTCTGCATCCACAAACACCCAAATAAGTACTTTGTAAACAGATCATTGGTGCACAAACCTACAAAGCGAGCAACAGCTATAATCTAACAAACAAACACCAACAAACTGTAATATGTACTCAAGAAAGGAAGAAAAAAGAAAGGAAGAAAGCCGCTTATCCTTTTTCTTAAAAAATAGTATCTCATATTTTCAGTAGCAGAACTGCGTAGACTTCAATTTAAGAGACAACCACGAATTAATATAGGTTCTGTAGTGATAGCAACATTAAAATTTTACATAAAGCAAAGCAATGGGATATACATAAATAAATACTAATTCAAACGAAATTTGGGAAAAAAGCTGATGTTGTAGGGAACAATCTTCAAGACAAGCCAAAGAAGGACAGTCTAAGCCACGCAATTAACAGCTTATAAGAATCCCCCATCTTCCACTGCTACTACTCTTATTCAACAGTTAGTTGTCACACATGTGGCAATATTAATCTATCCAACTTCAGTATTTTGAGAGGAGCATAATAGATGTTTAGATCACAAATTGGGAACCAAAACGGATTCTGACAACTTGATATAAGAAACCAGATGTTTCTGAGAAACGGAATCCTCAACCAGGATCAGTGATATTTTTTAGAATATTAACGTTCATATATCACAATATGTAAAACAGACTAAACACGAAATCATACATTCGATTAAAAAAAAAACAATCTAACTACAGAAACTAGTTATTGATAATCCAAATGGCAAGTAATGAACTGCTGATATAAAACAACCCCCAATTACGTTTCCAATAGATGGTCGTTCACTTCCACCTACGTCCATACTTCTAATCCTTGCAACATCTAATTAATAGATTGCTCTCCCAATAAGTTCAACCAGATTACCAAAGTTAAAGCCATTGGTCGCATAGCATAACTGAGAGTTGAAGCAAAAGTAAATGAGAATTTGAATTTGCTGTCGACACAAAGTAACAAAAACTAATCAAAATAGATATCATATCTGATAATGATCCTAGCGAATTAACAGAAGAATAATTAAGACAAATTTAACATTGGAATGAGAAGTTGAGCTATAGAGATAGGAGCATGCAAATGGAGCGAGGGAGGAAGGAAGGAGGAGGGCGTACCCAATCTGGAGACTGGTCAAAGGAAATACGCATTTGGCATCATCGAGTTTCCCCATCAAAATTGCCACTGCACTCGCCGCTATTATTCACTGCTTCCCATTCGCATTGTTTTTAAAAAAACAAGAGCAAAATAATTAACAAGCCATTAAATTAATTAATTACTCTCAAACATCAAAAACCGTGTACAAGAAGAAGCCAGAGACTACAGAGAGATTGTGCGAGAGAGAAGAGGAAGGAAGGAAGGAAGGAAGGAATTACCAAGGAACTTCATAACAACGAAGCGGCAGAGGAGGTTCGATATCAATCAACGGTCGCCAATCGAAACACGGCAGACAACAACAGAAGACACAAAATTGAAATTTCAAAACAAACACCGCGAGAAACCGACACGTCAACCGAGAACAGGCACGAGGAAGGAACGAGAGGAGGAGGAGGAATCAGTGACGCAAGGGAAGAAGGAAGGAAGGAAGGAAGGAAGGAATAAAACAAACAAACAAACTCCGTAACCGTCTTACGCCATCAACAACAGCATTTCAAGCTTCTAACCGAATTGATGATGATGATGATGCGTATTGGAGTCTTATTTTTATATATTATTACTGTTATTTAAAATAAGAAGAAACGGAAATTAGTTCTTGAATAAATGGGGAGATTTGGTGGAGGTGGTGGTTTGCTTGGCTTGGAAGGAGGAATGAGGGGAGGAAAAGGTTCGACACGTCGAGAGCAAGGAAGGGAGGACGGTGAGGAGAGGAGAGGGAGAAGTTGATTTGTTTGTATTTTTGTTGAGGGGAGAGGAGAGGAGAGGGTAGAATGGTAAATAGGGGAGGTGGAGGTATCGGGATCTGAATACCTGATGCTTCCCGCGTCTGGGTCGTCGTTGTCGAAGACAGAAAGAAAAGAAATATAGATGATGGATTATGGATATAGAGAAAGAGGGAGAAGTGGAAAAAAAAAAAAAAACAAAACAGTGGAAGGGAGAGTTTTGGCAGAGAGATTTTTTTTATTTTTCTTCACAAAATTGAAATTGTAAAAAAAAAAAGTGAGGGCTGAGAAATAGCCGGGATGGATGGGCGCGTGGATGGCCCGGGGAGAATTTTTTTTTTTTGTCAAAAGAGATAATCATTCATTAATAATAAAATTCGAATACAACATACATATTAAAATAACAAAAATTGTTAAAAATAAAGAAAAAAATATGATTAAAAACCAGGAATAAATCCACAAACAGACCATGGTGTACTTGGGGTGTTGTTTCTTTGTCTTGTAGGGGTATTTAATGTATTATAATCTAGGTTGAGTGTAAGGAAGTGGTTTTAAAGGTTTTACACATGGGGATCAAATTCCAATCAATGTCAAAAACGACTTTGTATGAATTTCGATGTTCTTACAAAAAACGGAACATATTTTCTATTTTAAAAGAATTGATCAGGTAATAATGTAAGCTTTTTTTTTTTTTGAGCTTAACGTAAGTAAAACCCTTTGTAGTGCGGTTTTTACTAGAGCACGACTGATTTCAAAGAATGTAGACCATGCGTGAATTTTTATATCGGTTAATGAGAGGTGATTATAATATAATTTCAGATGGATTGGATGGTACATACCTTTAACTTCCGGTAAAATCTCAACCAAGTTATCTTGAAATCAAGTGCTATTTGTGCAAGGAAAAGGGATCACAGCGAGACAATGTTTCTGGCAAAAAAAAAAAAAAACAGAAGAAAAAAGTGAGTAGGAGTCGCAATCTTCGGGTTTGCATGGGAACAATACATGAACCAATGAATCGTTATCGAGGTGAATTAATGATCGTGAGACAGAAGATCGTATTATTACCCACCAAATACAGGAACAATGTTCTTAAGATGCTTTGTTTTTGTTTTGTGGGAAAATTAATAGTACATGCTCTGGTATTTATGAAGTGCATTGAGCTATGTTGTGTTTTCCGGTTAGGCGGTTACCAATGCTTCGGCTTTAAATGAATCTGACCATGCGTGAAAGTAAATTCGAGTAGTAGTAGTACTTCTGCCCGTCTACTGATTTGCATTTAATTATAATTGATTGACATCAACACAGCTGTTGCTTGCGTTGTCATGACATAAGTCAACAACTAGTTTCTTCGGTGTCGTTGTGGTATTTTTCTTAGCTTGCCAAGGATAATGCATCTTTGATTCTAGAAGGAACTCCAATGTTCCTACATGTGTTCTAGCTGCAATTGCACACATAATATGGAAGAGCATCGGCAACCGATGAGGTGTGGATATATCTTGCCAAGAGTAAATAAAAAGTCAAAAAGATCATAACCAAATAAATTTAAATAATCAAAATTCGAATGAATTCTCCTTTAGTTCTTCTAAACATGGTTAAAATGATACTTTACGCGAACAAAAAATCATAGTCATCCGCGTTAATTGGGTATATATCCCAAGCGTAACAATTTGTAATTAGACCTGGCAAAACGGGTATTGACACGACAACCCGACACGAACCCGACACGAAATTAGCAGGTATAGGTCAGAGATTTTCAACCCGTTTAGTTAAATGGGTCGACCCGACACGACACGAAAATTAGCAGGTCAGGTAGCGGGTTGACCCGCCAACCCGATAGGTACCTGTTTATGACCCGATTATTTTTAGGGTATAGATATTTTACTGATTTAATATAAGACTTATCCAATATTTAAGGCTAAAGTTACTAAAATTATCCAAAAATAACATTAAAATATTATTATATTATGATTCTACAATTTATAATTTTATTTAATATATGAAAAAAACTAATTATATGCCTATTTGCTTAAAAAATACTCAAAATATAAAAATTTCAAACTCATTTTTAGGCTTATTAGACTTAATAGGTAACCCGCGGGTCAACCCGAACCCGACACGATAATAAACGGGTTGGACACGACACGACACGATTATTAAATGGGTCGGGTCGGGTTGAAGATTTAGAACCCGATTACCTGTTTAACCCGACACGAACCCGACACGACAACACGAATTGCCAGGTCTATTTGTAATTATACAAAAAGCAAAATAACAAGTGGGCCACTCATAAACAACCGCGTTAATTGGTATATATCCCAAAAGATTCGCATCCAAATCCCACCAAAACCCAACAAACTGTGTCAACAAATACAGATTGAGGGATTGAGGAGGATAAGGAACAAAAACAACCTAAGTTAGACACTAAAAATATCAACCAAACCTACTACAATCTCTTATGTCCAATTGCAATAATGTTAGTAAGAGTAACATCTATTATATATATTTAAAGCTGTATCCCTCATTAGGTTTTGACACATAGGATTTTTGAAGTCTTGTTTTATTGCCATATGGAGGCTTTGGGCTCTTCCTTTATTGCCATCTGGAGGGTTGTAGGTATAGTTTGATTGGCCATAATGACAAACATAATTATCTCAAAGTAACCTGATTTATTATACTCTTTAAAAAAGAATTTCAATCACACTCAAATTGTTCAAATGAAAATTCACACGCAAGATTGGTACTGATAACCTATCTTAATTATACTATTTTAAAAAGAATTCCAGACACACCCAAATTGTTTAATAGAAAATTCACACGTAGATATTGGTATTATATATATTTTTTCCATTAAACTGATAACCAGAGTTTCTAATCAAGAAAGATAAGGATAAAATTCTTTTTATTTAAATTGATGAATCTGATCTTAATTATATTCTTTTAAAAAGAATTCCAGTCACACCCAAATTGGTCAAAAGAAAATTCACACGCAGAGATTGTTATATATAGTATGTGATTTACTCTATTATTGTTATCTGATAAGAATTATATTATACTCAACTAATCTTTAATCATTTTTGTTCTTTTTATCATGCATCTCTTCAAAAATTCATCATCTCTCTATAAATACAGATACAGTCTTTGTTTGTGTATGTGAAATAATAGTCTCTGTATGTGATACAGTTTCTCTATCATTCATTCATTTCCTTTTACTTCTTCTTTATTATATTTTTTTTTTTTTGCATTACACAAGGTCTAGATATAGTCTCTGTCTGTGTGTGATACAGTTTCTCTATAATTCACTCATCCTCTCTAATTCCTTCTTTGTTTTGTTTCTATTTGCATACGTATGATTGTTGATATAATATTAAAGTTATTTTGTCTCTCACAATTAAGCATCCTATTTGTTTTTATATTTTTTTATTTTCCCATTCTATTTAAATTATTTTTATATTTTTTGTTTGTGCAGGAAAATGTATATTAAAGCTTTGGATGAATTGACTCTTGAGAATGATTTATGGAAAAATCAAGTTAGAGTTTCGAGATTGTAGGAATCATTGAATACAAAATTATAGAACCTCCTTATTAGCATAGATATGAGTTTAATTGATGCAAAGGTATGTTTTAATTTTTTATGTCTTTTAATTTGTTAATTTTTTTGAAACGCCCTGACCTAAATTCACCCGACTAACAGTAATTACAGCAAACAGTTCCACCACGTGGCCAGCATATCATAAAAGCAATAACACATATTAACAAAAGGACAAATAGTCAATCAAAATCACAATTACGTCACCTTGTGGGGACATCAACATTTGCACAGCGGAAGCATTTTCTAGATATTCAGTAACATTTTATATGCAAGACACAATGCCTACTATTGGATCCGAGTCTTGTCCGAGGTGACGCCACAGCCGCCGGTATGCGAACCTAACCTGCAGGAACTGTGTGAGGGGTGAGACCAACCACTGTCTCACCGATAAACAAATAAACCACAGTATACATACAATCGCAAATACACCCAAGCCAACACAGAGCACAATAGAAGTACAGCAAGCACATACATAATATCGGTATCAACTTACCTGAACTAACTATACGTCAGACTTCTCATGGTAAAGCTAATCTCATAAACTCACCGACACTTGACGATAGACTTACCAATTTAATTATTAGGGCCCTGTCACGTAATAAGTATCGGCCGTGCCTGGTAGCCAGGTTAGCTAACCCTAGGGTACTCCCCGTTAATCCATAAATATCACAAATCATATCACAAATAACCGAGTCCCGCAGTCCTCGGCGGAAGTCCCGCAGTCCTTCCTATAGCAAAATCAACTGAGTCCCGCAGTCCTCAGCCGGGAGTCCACGCAGTCCTCCCTATCATATCACAAATCTCAGGGCGACTACCATCTGGCCGTACCAATACCTGTCACGTGACAACCTAGATGTCTAGATGATATTATCACTGTTTATTATCATTTCTTATTCCACTTGTCCAATAGTAACTCATCATACTCACTTTCCCGAGCAGGCTCTCAGCCTCACAGCTCCTCTGGGACACCAATCACAATGTTACATTATCAGGTCACTGTCACTATTAACTCAAATACCTCGTATCTCGTATGAACATCACAATATTCACATCAACATCACAAAGTTCAATAATCAACCACAGTAGTCATCAATCACACAACAATAATCACAATAGCAGCCAGCAATAATATGACAGGCACAACAAGATAACATGTAAGAAAAATGATCAATCAAACATTCGGGGTACCACGGGCAGCATACCGAAGTTTATAAGTTTATATCCTCACCTGATACTCCAGGAAAGTGATATCCGATTAAGCCTCGATATCCCTATATTATAACAACAGCAATCACTTATAATGCACAAACAAGGATGATCATGCATGAGGTTGGTTTTAATAATTATACGGCTTGCCTTATACCATATTTATTTTATTATTTCAATAATTTCCTTTACTACGGAATTAGCGTTTCCAATTAATTGAGGATTAGCTCGTTATATGTTTTCAACCGATTTACTAGTTGTACTTAATTTTAAATTAAAACTAAAATCGAGCATTCAAGCCGATATACCGACCCTATAGTTGCTAGTGACAAGATAATACATGTGTATACACTAGATAATCATATATAACCATATATATTGGTTACTAATTAATAACTCAAATTTATAGCTCAATTCCCTATAGAAATTGAAGTCAATAAATAAGAGTAGGATTGAAAATAAATTATCATGGTCCTCTATATAACATTAGCCCAAATAGAATAATATCATTTTTAATCCGTAAATTAAATTGCTAATTACTTAATTACATGTATATATATACGCTAAAAGAGGTAATTGTTATAAAATATATGTATGCTTAGTAAATCTCATACGACCGTATGTATGTATATACATTTACATATATTTATAAAAACAACAACCATAAATAAACTAAATTCATATTTATCATCGTTTTAGTTTATAATTACCAAAATTATATTTATTTATACGTAATCCTTTATAATGTAAATTCAATTTTGGATATAGATGAGAAAGTTAAGAATTAACTCGGTAGAACATTTAGCCCAACGGAGAATAATACTAATATTAACATGATTCTAAAAATTAAGCATAGCATAAAATAAATTTATTGGTTATTATAAATTAGCTTAATTAATTGCTTAATTAATCGCCGTTTTAATTGTTCGAGTCCGTTAATATAGCTCGAGTTCGTTTAGTGATGCACATGGATAGTCCAAGGGTCCGGGGTTTTACCCAAAGTCCATTTCCGGCTCGCCGGAGAATTCCCGAGACATCGCTGGAAAAATCCTGAGGCTGCCGGATTCCGGCCAGGCACTGTTCACTGCTACCAATCTCAGACTGCTGTTCACTTGTAGGAAACGATCCCGTTCCTCCACCAAGGCAACGTCCCTACCAGCAATAGGCACATCCCCCCCACGGTAAAACGTCCATGGCCGATGTTTCACCGAGTCCACAATCCAAAGCAACCAACCCACATCCATATCAACAATAGCAACGCCATCATCCAACGGTACATCCACAGCGACGCCCAAACACAAGCCCCAACAACCAAACAATTGACTCCATTAGTTCAATCCAATCATCAATTTCGGTTTTAGGAAAGACAAGAGGAAGGGAAAAATAGAGTCGTCGTCGTCTTACCCATGGTGCCACGAGGGCAGCGACGGACGCGACGAAGGAGGAGACGGTGGCCCTCTATT